>BDMB01000003.1:4787979-4891025 GCA_016859785.1 Macrotyloma uniflorum
CCTCCACCTCCTCCACCCCCTCCTCCACCACTTCCTCCACCCCATCCATGACCTTGTCCATTTCCTCCTCCTCCTCCTCCACCTCCACTACCTGAACCTCCTCCACCCCCACCTCCCCCGCCACTTCCTCCACCCCTTCTTTTTCGCCCTTTATGTCTACCTCCTCCTCCTCCTCCACTCCCACCTCCATTTCCTCCACCACCGCCACCACCTCCTCCATTTCCACCATTACCCCCACTGAACTTCATTCCACCTAATAACATTCCCGACGAGTTTGTCCCACTTACATTAACATCTCCCCCCAAACTACGAGAAACTTCAGCTGTAGAGTTGACCATGCCATTGCCACCCTTTAATTCATGAAAATCATTTTTCGCATCACCCAAACAAGGGCCTACGATCACAACAATCACCAGAAACACCCCAAACACACTCCTCATACCCCTCATGTTTTGGTTTTCCCAGATAATGATGCATAACACTTACAACATATCAACCTTTTATACCCTTCGCATTACAGTGGAAGCACTCGTGTATTCCCATTCACAAGCCTAATGAAGTACAACATAGTCCCCACCCTCACTAACAAACTCCAAGCCGCAAAATCCCGTAACCCTTCCATAAGGCTGCAAAAGTTAGGCCACAGCGATGATGAATGAAGACAAGACATGCAACTTTGATTTGCCTTGAAGTGCAATTTGTCCCCACACCTGCAATTTGGTTTGCACTCAATGCAATCCACAGCACATAATTAATAACACTAGTACGATAAAATCTTTCAGTCCCAGTTCGTGTCTAGGACACATAATTACTGAAACTGAACTTTCTTTATTACTTAGTTGACTTTATTTGGAAAATGCTTCCCCATTAGTGCTGCACTCAAGCATCAAATACCTTATTCAGTTTAAACAAGCTATTATCTAAGTGAGAGCATATAAAATGGTCTAGTGAAATTCTTTATTTGACTTTTCATGGACCCTACTGTTACACAGAACTTGAAAACTTCAATAAATATTATACTGTTTGAAATAAGAACCTAAATTGACTTATTCAATCATTTCACAATTTTTAAGAACAGTGTTGTCATATAAGTAACTATTCTTGTACTGTATATGAAAACTATCTCAACAGTTGCTCTAATAATAAAACTGCATAAAAATTAAGTTCTCAAGTTTAAGAGTCCAAAACCAATACCCCTTGTGCTATGTGAGAGACAATAAAGATATAAACATACAGGAAGGACCACATGATTGTCTAGACCAGATGTAAGTTTATTCTGCATTATGTTTGATAAGTGTTGTATTTCTCTGCTGTTATATATGTTTGTCTGGTAATTACATATACTTAGCAGTTCCTCTGAGAAGGTTAGTGATTGCAGGCTTTATTGCCACTTGGAAACCTCTATAGCTATTATAGTTGCAAGTCCATTAAGTAAAGCGATTGAGGATGCTATATATGTGTATAGCGTAAAGCACATGGGATGGAGAGAACATGGTGTTGGGTGGTGTTGGCTTTTTCTTAACGATTAGAATTTTGGTGGAAGCTGTGGTAGTGAGAGCGTGACAAATATCACATGTGCTGGACATCAACAAACAATATTGAATTAGATATCAAAGGGAAGATTGGTGGTAGTGGAGGTAATCTCAGTTTTCCATATTCTTGTTTTTCAAGAGCATTATTATACAGAGAAGAGTTCCAATACACACTGTTAAATAAGTAAAAAGCATTTACCGTTAAATTGAAATGTGAAAAGATATAAACACTGTTACCTTAGCAGAGGAGAGAAAAATAATAAATGCAATACAATGAAATCTGTTATTCTGGTTGCATGTTTTAATAGAGTCTGCGTTTGTATTGAATAGGGATGAAGGGTGCTAAACCATGTAAAGTCATGTTTATTAAAAGAATTTCTTACATTTAATAAATATCTTTTACTCTGTCAAATTCAATTATTTTTATTAATTTAAAAACTAAAATATGGATTATAAATATAATTAAATATTTTATTATTTTTGTACATTCCTTATCATAAAATTTATATTATAGTGGATACAAGAAAAGCCTCCATTAATAAATGTAAGTATATTTAACTTTTTAGGAAGAAAACTATATTTTTTCTATTATAATTTCTATACAGAGATTAAAAATTATATTTGTAACTAAACTTTCATTTTATGTCTAACATTTTTTAAGGGCAAGTTTAGTTGAATCGAGTACAAGGAAACTCAAAGCCCAAAGCACTTCAAACATAAACAGTAAACAAATTGTACCTTGGACCCAAAAGATAACCAAACAGAGCCTATAACAGACCCAAAATACGATGCAGCAACTAATTATCATTAAAAAGGTTCAAGTTCAAACACACACATGAGCTAACATTAGGGTATGTTCAGTAAGAAGCACTTTTTTTCATGTGATTTTTTGAAATTATGGTGTAAAATTATTTTATCTTCTCAACTGCATAACATTTTTTTCTGGTAATTTAATAACGGTAAAAAACGAACAAACGTTTTCATTGTAGTAAAACTTTGTTCCAACATGAGAAAGTAGATTCCAACATTTTCCATGAGAACGATTTCGTAGGAAACATAGTTACAGCAACATTTTTGAAAATAATGCTTGTTGAGAATATTATTATTTATTTTTTGAAAATTAACATTAAAAAACAAATATTTGTAAGCTTCAATCTTTTAAGAAATTTGTTTAAAAAAATCTTGTACCAAACAGTCTATGAATATAAACAGATATAATTAGATTCTTTATTTATTTATATAAATTAAATAAATAACAACTCACTCACATAAAGTTTAAAATTCATTTTATAATTTAAATAAATACATTTGATATGCAATAGCTAATAGAAATTCTCAATATCTGGTTTTTGACATTTTATATATTTTCTCTCGAAAATAAGTTTTAATTTTAACTTTAAAGTAATTATTCACGTAATTCATTTCAAAATTAATATAGAAAATAAGATTTATATTTCATTTATATATTATAATTTAATTTTATTTTTAATTTAATATGAATTTTTCCAATATAAATCACCATTTTAATACAAAGCATAGATATTTGTTTTCTTTATTATAACATACTAGATATTAAATAAAGATGTGCAGAAAGGTAAAACAACATAAACGCATCATATTCGAAAGAAATTGTTGTGCCTTTTTTGCCAATAATGTTATGAATGGATTTGTTTTAAGGTTTCCTTGTAACATGGAAGATGTGAATCTTTGGTCTGCAAGTCAAAGTCCATTAATTGCAGCAACTTCCGAGAGTGATGGAGTAATCGTCCCAGAAGGAACCTTCAACCTTGAAAGTGTTGTTGATTGGCTAATCAGATTTTCAACCGTATCCTAATACTCTTCAACTCCCTCCATTATTGATGGCAATGAAACGAAGACACCATAAAACAGGTCTACCTGTGAGCTGTGCATAAAGTAAGTATAAAAAGTGAAAGGTAGTGAGCTTTGCATAAAAGTATAAAAAAGTGATTATTCCTCAAAAATTAGTACAGTAAGATTGATTTCTCATTATAAATTACATGCTCTCACTCGCATATATAGTGAATCCGTTGTACATGAGGTTTTACTTTATCTACTATATCTTTTACACTCTGTATTTTTAATAGTTAACCTGATATAAATGGAAATTTTGAAGCAAGGTTGAATATCTAAACTAGCATAAAATGACTTTGAGCACTACATGCCAAAGCAACACAAAACCAAACATGCTTCAAGACAGGGTGGAAAGGCACAAATATTGGATAAAAAGAGGATCATTCATTCACTTTGAATCTTACTTTTAGATGACAGCAGAGAGTGTGACATCTGATGACCCCAGTTACAAGCCAGAGATTGATCAGTCAGTGAATCTATAAAAGATAAGGGAAATTGCAAATTATGGAATGAAGATCCAACGGATTAATCATGTTGTTAAATTATGTCCACATACCTCTCTAGGTCTTTTGCTTTTTTAGGTATTCTAATTATAATATTTTATACCCTCCCACGTGTAAGTAGTTGCTATAATTTTATTTATCCATTTTACTTATAAAAATAACAACTTTTATATCTTTATTCAATTCATTGCATTTCTTAATGTTATTTAATGTCGAAATATTAGTAGTATATTATATAAAAACAAATTAAAAAATTTATGTTAAAAAATCTCATATTAATAAAATTGAATTATAATATATAAATAAAAAATAAATTTATGAGAATTTAAAACTCCTGTCAAAACACAAAAAAGATGTTGCTGGCTTAAGTGACCACAAAAAATTAATCGCTTTTCATTCATCATTGTCACTTCAAACAGCACAGAAAAAAATTTAGTTGTTTGTATTATTTTTTGCACGTTGGAAACAAGTTATTTGTATTCATAATAACGAAAACTGTAACTAATTATGATTTTTTTTTGGTAGTTGGGGTAGACTAGCTTTTGATATTGACCTGATTTAATAAAAGTTTTGTGTAATAGAAAATAATAAAAATTATTATTAAATAATTTGATATAACTTTGTACTTGTAGAATATTCATTTGTTTAATTTTTCACTATTAACATTGATATTTTTACACGCACTCTCAATAAATTTCTATATGATTTTTGTTTGTGTTACATCTGTAGATGCATGATAAGAGAGAAGTTATTTTTGCTTAAAATAGGGAAAACTAAGTAGAAAAAGCAACTAGAAAGGTGAGAGAGAAAAGAAGAAAAAGGTGGAGAGAATCGATTTGAAAAGCAAAGATATTAAAAAGGAATGAAAGATTAGATAGATGTAATGTCTATTTAAGTGAATAAACAAACCGTCAACGTTTCTTACGCAACTCACTGTGACAACTTAATTACAAACAATCATACTTTTAAATAAGCTCCAACATCAAATTATCAACTTTCAATCACCTTCCATGATCATAAGCTTCAACCTATTTTATATATACATATTAACACACTTATTATTCATTAATTCGGTTAAGAAAATTTTATAATCGTATCAAATGTTTATTAAAATAAAATTATTTCATTTTTATAAAGTGTGGTTTATATATATATATATATATAAATAAAAAATAACTTTATTTAATATTAATTGATTTTGAGATGAATTTTAATTTAATATCAAAATTTATATTTTATATTTATTATCTATTCTTCTAATTAAAATAGAATCGTATTCATATCAGACAATATAAAATTTGATAAAAAGTCATATTTTTGGATAATATAAGGGTCATGTCATATTCATATATCTATTAGATAAATTTGGTAAAAAAAATTAATCAGTAGAACCATTTTCTTTTATAAGGAAAAGTTGTACATAAAAAATAATTTTTTTTTCTCACTTTCTTAAACATATTTTAAACTAATTTAGTGACTTAGCGTTTTATTTTGACTTCGTCTTGTTTATTTGGTCAGTAAATCTTGTTTTGTCTTTTGATTTAGTCTAAAGTTATTTTTATTTTTATTATAACATTAATGCTTCTCTCATCCATCTTTTTTTTCTCTATTAAGCTTTTAGGTTAATTTAAAAAAACTTTGTTAATCTCATTGTCCTAAATTATTACTGAAAAACATTTTATATCTTTATGATTTGAGCATAATATGTGGATAAGTTGTCGTGAACACTATAAATTCATAATATTAAAATAAAATTTGTTTGTGATCTTCGTGTAATCATAGTCATTAAATGATGGATTCAAAGTTGGTGTTTATTTCTTACTAAAAAGATTCAAAGAATAATAAAGAACTCAGAAAAGTTCATGTTCCTCTTTTCACCCTCCCACCCCTCCCCCAAAACAATAAAGAATAAAGAGAATAAGCAATTTGACCTTTTTATAAACTTCCAAAGGGACCAAATTGACGAAGACATGGGTTCTCAATAAAGCAATGGCAATAAACTATATCCATTTACTTGATGTATAACTTAAAACAAAAAACCCAACAACCAAACATGAATAAAATAGAACACACATGTAAGTGTTGCACCAACGAGTTGGTTTCTATCACTTGAACATGATGCTTTTGCAATACAAACCCTAATTAGCTTCAACTTTTTGACTATGAATGACTCTCTTTAACTCTTTATAACTAACCACTATGGCTTTGTTTCACTGAATAAAGTTTATGGCACATCTTCACATTTTAAATGTTTCAATTTATAAAATTTTAAGAGTTTAATGCCATTGTACAACATTTTTTTATAAATGCGTGAAGTTTTATAATAATTGAGAGTTAAATTACTGTGAATCAAATTTTTTCCACAAATGTATTTGTTGAAGAAATTTTGGACCGAATGTATTTGAATTTTAAAAGAAAGCTTGAAGATAGCTATTTATTATCTGGACCGAAGAAGAAAAACACATCTTACTTACTAATAGTAACCTCTTATGTAAATTTAAATAAAAAATAATATACTAGTTAAACTCATTATATTTATAATTCAGTGGTAAATTTTTTTTATAAAAATTTAGTGAAATTATTTATAAAAATTTATACATTAAACCTAAATATAATATGTTTAACGGTATGATATCATATCAATGTCTAAAGAAACAGATTGAATTTAAAAATAATAAAGATTAAAAAAAAATCCTTTCACGATTCTATATCTATCCTATTTGTTTAGGTAGGTTTTAATATTCCACCTAAACGCTTCAGAACTTTTGATTGCAGAGATTAGATCAGCGTATCCTTTTGAGTTTGAAAGAAAAGATTAAAAACTAGTTACTTTGAACAAAAAGTATTTTCCAAATTTCAATGTATATATATTTTCAAATTCCCGTGACCAAAATGAAGAAGGAATAGTAAGAACTATTGTTTTCGGAGAAAATGCACTTTTAAATAGCAGAGAATTTATCAGAATATGAGCATATCCTTTGACTTTGAAAGAAAAAAATTAAAAATGGTTACTTTGACTGAAAAGTAAACATCGAATTTACCGAATAGTTGTTCTTTTGTGCAACGAGAATACATGAAAAATTGCATACATCAGGGTAAAAAAATATCTTGGTGAGTTATGTTCGATCAACATGCAAATTCAAAAGGAAAAGGATTCCTAAAGAAACTTTTTGGAGTAGACATCACTAGAAATATAAGAAGAGAAAAAGATAACTGTTAGATTGATGATGTATTAAACATTCCAAACTGCTAAACATAAAAAGATTTGCATGGAAGAAAAAAAATATATAACAGGAGGAAAGATAAACATGAAGCCAGAAGAATGTTTCAAACTTTGTTTTGTCGCATTTATATAGTTTGGTTGAACACATTCCACATTGGATGGATACACTTGTTCGAACTACAAGGTTAAGGAATATTGATGAAAAACCTTAAACTAATGAATCAATGTTGAAAAGTCCATCAACTTGCGACCAAACAGTGTGTCATCTTTCGTGTTATATATTAAATTTAGAGAGATGATTCCACAAGTGTCATTTTTAGCCATTATTATATTTTAACACCAAATTCTCAGCTTCATGGAGAACCCACTATTCTATACATTCTATCGTTATTCTGCTGCTCTTTTTTTTCTTTTTCTTTTCCCTATCACTTGTTTTTCTTTCAATCGTTATTAGAGGATTTGGTAACTGTATTTATCAGTCAAAATAAACTAATCAAATTAAAACATATTGTCATACTGAGACAGCTAAAGAAGAGGTACTGGAGGACATGTAGATGTGATGATATATTATTTTGAATTAAATTAAATCCATAAAGTTATCACTTGCCTTAGTTGGTAGAACATTAAATTTTTTTTATGTCGGTGATTATTCGTCTGGTTTTTAATTTTGGTCTTCCTTTTTTATTAAATCGATAAAACTATGACATGCGTGCTTTCATGGGTCAAGTTGTTTTAAGTTTTGTAATTACAGTGTGATGTCATATGATATTTTTGAAAATATTGTATCACTTACTCTATTATCAGTGGAACACAAATACGAATCTATTTATTAAAAGAAAGTGCAGCTAAGATCCTGACACTAGAGTTTTGAAAACTATTAAGATGACTTAATAGAGTAGATCTTATCAGCACCAAGAAAATGGGCTGCATCTTATCTAACATAAACCACATTCAATATAATTTTACTAAGTGAAAAAGAAACAAATATATATGCAAATAAGATCCTGAAACTAAAGTATAAATTTAAAAGTCTATTTTCATTTGCTTTTTTATTTTTCATGCACCTATATAAAGTTACAACTTAACATTAAGGAAGCGACTTCTTATTCTTGTATATTTTATAGGTACGTCTTATCATAGTTGCTTAACTAACAAATCATTGGTGGAAGAGAAATTACGTTCGATGTTTTAAAGTAAATTATAAATTTAAATACTGTGAATACTAATAAACTTCTGTCTTCTGCTTCATTCTTGCTTCTAAATGCAACACGAGCAACACATGTACTCTCCATTTTTTATTATAATATCTCCATGTTGTAAAAGTTTATGACTCTTGCTTTTATTTGAATCAAGAGAAAAAACACTTGAAAGATCTAATAGTACTGTAAAATATATATTTCAGGTCTTTTCATTTCTTATGTTTCAAGAAACTTGTGGTGACAGACACTACTATTGGGAGTATATAAACCCCATAATATCTCGCTCACCATAGCAACACTACACCAACTCTTCACACTACTCTTTTCCTTTTTTCCTTTTTACCTTCACAATCATAATCAGCACACCACAACACCAGATAAGATTTTCTAACGAAAATCCCACACCATGGATTTGCTCCTACAACTGAAAACCGATCTGGAATCGTTCCCTACGATGTTCTTGTTCATAATCCCGGTGACGTTGCTGCTGTTGGGTGTACTGTCACGAATTCGCAGGAAAACGGCGCCGTATCCACCGGGGCCAAAAGGTCTACCCTTCATGGGCAACATGAACATGATGGACCAGCTCACACACAGAGGCTTGGCCAAACTGGCCAAGCAATACGGCGGCGTTTTGCACCTCCGCATGGGGTTCCTCCACATGGTGGCCATTTCAAACGCGGAAGCGGCGCGTGAAGTGCTCCAAGTCCAAGACAACATCTTCTCCAACCGCCCCGCCACCATAGCCATCAGGTACTTAACCTACGACCGCGCAGACATGGCTTTCGCTCACTACGGTCCCTTCTGGCGGCAGATGCGGAAAATCTGCGTGATGAAAGTGTTCAGCCGGAAGCGGGCCGAGTCGTGGAACTCCGTGAGAGAAGAAGTGGACAGCATCGTCAGCACCGTTGCGGCGAACGAGGGGAAGGCCGTTAACGTGGGGGAACTGGTGTTTAACCTGACGAAAAACATCATCTACCGCGCGGCTTTCGGGTCCAGTTCTCGAGAGGGACAGGACGAGTTCATTTGGATTCTTCAGGAGTTTTCCAAGTTGTTTGGAGCCTTCAATATTGCAGACTTTGTGCCTTGTCTCGGGTGGGTTGATCCTCAGGGTCTCCACCACAGACTCGTCAAGGCACGTGCGGCCTTGGACAGCTTCATTGACAATATCATTGAGGAGCACGTTGAGAAAAAGAGGAGCTGCAAAGGTTGTGACGATGAAAGTGACATGGTTGATGAGTTGCTCAATTTTTACAGCCAAGAACCCAGCTTGAATAATGAAACAGACGACCTTCAAAACTCTATCAGACTCACCAAAGACAACATCAAAGCCATCATCATGGTACCAATACGTCCTTTTAATTCTTTTCAGCTTTATGCTTACAAAGTATATACATATAATAACAATCACTTTAAAAATAAATCTCTGTTTTTTATTTTTAGAATATGAAAAAATTATAAATTTAAAATAATTTCCTATATTGCTGTTGAAGAAAAACAGCATGATTATAGTACCCCATAATTGATTATGAAAACCCTCTTAATAGATTATAGGTGTTAAAATATATTTTCAAATATTAAGATACATCCACTTCTTTCTTCTCTTTTTTACAAAGAAAAATTCTTTCTTATTTTTTTCTCTCTACTTAAATATTAAAAAAGAAAAAATAATCTTTACTTTTTCTTTTCTTTTCATTCTATCTTAATAGTAATCCAAACATACTCTACGATAGGGATATATTCATTTAAATTAAATTTATTATAAATACATACTACTTTTTTTCTTTTATCTTCTATAAATTTCCATTTTACGGATAAAAAATAATTTTCAAATGGAGTGAATATTGATAACTTCTTAAGACTGTCATTACAAAAAAAATTTTATTACTTATGAAGTATTTTTTACAGGATTTTTTTGTGAAAAAAAAATTAATTACTCATTAAATATTTTTTATAGATTTATTTTTATGAAATTTTTTTATAAATTTATTTGTGGGAAAATTTTTATAAATTTGTTTATGAAAAAATTTCTCATGAATTTGTTTATGAAAAATTCCCATAGATTTATTTGCGAAACATTTCTCATGAATTTTTTGTGGTTTTTTATGGAAAATTTTCTATTAATTTTTTACCCACAAATTTCTTACAAATTTTCCATCATTACAAATTTATAGGTAAAAAATTAATAGGAAATTTCCAAAAAAAACCACAAAAAATTTATAGGAAATTTCCTACAAACAAATTCGTGAAAAAATTTTTCATAAACAAATTTATAAAAATTTTCCACAAATAAATTTATAAAAAATTTTCATAAAAATAAATTTGTAAAAAATATTTCATACGTAATTAATTTTTTTCCAAAAAAAAATTTTGTAAGAAATATTTCATAGTTAATAAATTTTTTTTGATAGTGTGTATTTAGTAGTTGAGAAAATTTGTCTATAAGTCATGGTTTCTCGGAATGATCCGAAATATGTTGGGTGAATATGAATATTTTAAAAATATTCATATATATTTTTAAAAACATTTTATATCTTATTACTTTTAATTATTTATCATATTAAACTATATAATAAGAGTAAAATGATATGAAAAACCATGGTAAGAAAATAACTCAAAAAAAAGTTAATCTTACCTTCTTTTGTAAAATCAATTTAGTGAAAATGAAGTAAATAAAAATATGAAGGTAATGTTTTCTGGATATACTATGTTTTAAAGATTAAATTAAATATGAAAGCCCCTGATAACAATACAGTATTTTCTTCTTCTTCTTATTGTATGATAAAAAATAATTATTAAATAGTTGTACTTTACTGATAAATTACAGTATTCTCAGGGACTATCACGTGCTTACTGTTCCTAATTTGAACTTTAAATTTATATTAATAAAACTTAATGGCATAACATGTAATAATCAATAAAAAATGTGGGTACTCCATAACTTGAAAGTGACTATCCAGCTGTTATGTCCTAACCACCTCATTTCAGTTAATATATTAGAAACACTTGATATAAAGAATAGCGATATTTTGGTATCTTTTTTACATATAATTATGTAACAAATTTTTATAAAAATATATAATAATGGTAATTTTTAATGATTCGATTATTATAAAAATAATTGTATAGGATAAAAAAAATAGGCATTATTCATATAAAGTATAAACAATAAAGCATAAAAGAGAAGAAGTGGTATTATAGTAGGGTCAAATTGTCTCTTTTGTCCATGTGCATACCATTTCAAACTTTAGAAACAAAAAGTAAAACTACACCTGACAACAATGTCATGACATGCAGGACGTAATGTTCGGTGGGACCGAAACGGTCGCGTCGGGAATCGAGTGGGCAATGGCGGAGCTAATGAGAAACCCAGAAGACCTACGGCGCGTGCAGCAAGAACTAGCTGAGGTCGCGGGCTTGGACAGACGCGTGGAGGAATCGGACCTCGAAAAGCTCGTCTTTCTGAAATGCGCAGTGAAGGAGACACTGCGGATGCACCCACCGATTCCGCTTCTCCTCCACGAGACGGCGGAGGACGCGGAGGTGTGCGGGTACCACGTGCCGAAGAGGTCGCGGGTGATAATAAACGCGTGGGCTATAGGAAGGGACGCGGACTTGTGGGAGGAGCCGGAAGCGTTCAAGCCGTCGCGGTTTCTGGACCCGGGCGTGCCCGATTTCAAAGGGAAGAACTTCGAGTTCATTCCATTCGGGTCGGGTCGGAGATCCTGCCCCGGAATGCAGCTAGGTCTTTACGCGCTGGAAGTGGCCGTGGCGCACTTGCTTCACTGCTTCACGTGGGAGTTACCTGATGGGATGAAACCGAGCGAGTTGGAGATGAGTGACGTGTTCGGACTCACCGCGCCCAGGGCGAGTCGACTCGTGGCGATTCCATCGAAGCGTGTGTTATGTCCTCTCTAATCGAAGAAGTGTAAGAATAACGGCGTATGAAAAAATAAAATTAAAAAATGGGCGTGAAGTGTTTGGCGTTTTTCATTTTTTTTAAGATTTTTTTCATTCCCCAATTATTCGTGGAAGAATGTTTGGGGGATTTTAGTAGGTTCCGTTTATTGTAAAATCGAATTGATTATCTACTTGTGAAAACGTCCTTGTTGATATTGTTTGTTGAATTTTCTGGTCCCGCACTAGTTTTAGTTTTTCTTTTTTTCTTTTACTATGAACAATCTAATTTCACAATTTTATGATAAATTACTTGTTAATTAGAGTATTCCAATTTTAGTAACACAAACATAAATATTTCATATAAATTATAAATTAAAAATATATACTATAATAAATTTTATCTCATGATTTTATTTGATGAAAATAAATTATATATAAAATTTATTTTTAATATAATATTAAAATTTAATTGTTAGTATTATTGAATTATTTTTATTTTATTTGTTAGATTATTATAAATATATAGATTTATATTTGAGTTGAGATATTTTAATATAAAAAAATCTTAAAAATTTTAAATACAAATTAAATTTAATGAAGGGATTTTATAAATATAAATTAAACTTAAAAATTCATTAAATTTAAAAATTTATTAATGATAATTTTTATTTTTAAATCTAAGTGGTTAAGATATTGTGAGTTTCTTTGTAGAATAAATCATATTAAGTTAAGATACTCAGTTGCATGTGCAGTAACTAATATAGTTAAATATAGCATGATTAATCCTTTCATACAAACAATAGCAGAGTTAAAACAAAAATATATTAACTATTAAGACACTTCATTGTGAGATTATTTAAACTCATTTTTACTATAAATAAGTTAAAAAAAGAAAACTCCTTTAACGATCTTCACAAGCAGGAAGAAAAGTGAATTATCGTGCAAAAGTCTGCTAAAGAAAAATAGGGTTTTATTAGGCAAAAATTACAGAAATAGTAAATATATAGAATAAAAATTAAATTATAATATTAAAATTAATATATTAAAGGCATATAATTTTTTTCGCATATAAATTAATTAGAACTGAATTTAATATAGATATACAAAATAAATGTTAAAAATTATATAAGTTAACAAATTTAACGTATACTTTACATTAAATTAAAGTTGCATTTAGATATTGTAACAACTATGTTATTAGTTAAAAATAAAAGGATATTAATTTAAATGAAGAATTAATATTTAACAAAATTAACTTTAAAAAATTATAAATAGAAAATTTAATTATTTAGGTTTTATTTTATAAAATTTATTATTATTATTTTTTTAAGATTGTGATTTTGTTTCTTATTTATTTACTTATTATTATTATTTTTTAGTATTTAATTTTATGACGACTTTAAAGTATGTGTAGTATTTTTAACTTCAAGATAAATATATTAATGTGAAGTTTTTATGAAATGTTAAAATTATAAACTAGGATAATATAATTTTAATTTGAGTTGATTATAAGAAAATTATTTTAGAACTTGAATAAGTTATTAAAAATGATGAATATGATTTTTTATTGAGAAATAGAAAAATTGTAAGAATGACATTGAGAATTAAAAGAATTATCATATGAAAATATGAGTTATAAATCATTAATTTAGTTCGATTTTAAATATTAAGTCATAATTTTTTAATTCCTTAAACTATTGACTTAAGATTTTATATATATATAGAAATATATGTCTATGAACTTGTGGTACAATTGATAGATATTACAAAATGTTAAGAAATTGGACCAAAATAGTATAGAACCAATAATAAACGAAGTTAGAATTTTTTTTGAATAAAACATATTTGAAATTTTAATGATTTATATAATTTGGATATCTTCATAATATTTCTGTAAACCTATCTTCTGCCTAATTTTTGTTAAACAATCACTTGGTTGCAAACAAGTTTTACTAAGCAAATTTTTTAATGAAAAAAATTTTAAAAATTTGGTGGACAACGACTTAATTATTGAGTGAATAAATTAATTACTTTGTGGGAGAGAATAAGAGTTTCTCTAAAACTATTAAAATAGTATATCCTTAAATATGTTTTTGTTAATACTAAAACTTAATTTTTCATTCTTTAATTTGATATTTTATACAATATTATATATAAAATATTATATTTATGTTAATTTTAGGTATTTTAAATTAGTTAAAATAGTTAACAAATGTAAGATATTTTTATTATATGATTTGATTATGTGAATATATTAAATTAGACATTTATCTAACATATTTTGACTTTATTAATATTTAATTAACATAAAATAATAAGGTATTAGGGAATAAGAATTAAAAGAAAATTTCTATTTAATGTCTAAATCGAAGATGGAAGGCATATATTGATTAAAAGACCAAGTGTCGAACCATTTATACAAATAACTTTCAGTAAAAGCGATTAATGTTTTAGTTACCCAGAAAAAAGTGATTGAATATATAACTAAAAATTCCTAATAAAATACCTTATATCTAGATATAATTGCTAATAAGCTGGTCAAAAAATTGAAAAATTATTTTTGACATCAAATTTTTAGGTTAACTTAGTAAATTAAGTTTTCTTAAATTAACTATCAAACTAATTCATAAATTAAAATAACCAAAAAGAACCTATGGTTTTATATATTTTCATTTATAAACAAAAATATATTTTTGGTGATTATAGTTATAGGTTTTAATTTTGAGCTCTTGATATTTTATTTAATAACAATACTTTTATAAAAATAAATACATTAAATAGTATAATTGATGTCTTAGTTAAAGTAAATAGATAACATAAAAAAAATGAAAAAATATTGTATCTTATATAACACGTGAAGATAAAAAAATGAAAAATTATTATAAGCTTAAAGTTTAAACTGTAGTTCACTAAAGTAAATAATAAAAAACAAAACATAAACATTTATACAATATTTACAATTAATTAAATATATTATATTTATATTTAATATATAAAGTTGAATTTAATCAAACATAAGCTTAATAAATTATAGGTATTATGAAAATGTTTTAGAAAATAAAAATAGATATTCATAAAATATTTTGTAAAAATTATATATTTATTCGTGATGATGTTTTTTCCTAAATCACTTACAATCATTACAAGTGTTGTATTTAGATATCCTTGTAATTTTGAAACATTCCATCATAAATATTTGTTATGAAACATCCTTAAAAACTTAAAGAAACAAAGTTGGTTACAAAAGTAGTACATTCATAAACTTTCAGACAACCTCATGCTGGACTAAGAAGGTCATGTAATCAAGTGATTCTCATCATTCCATTTCTTAATTTTTTGTTTAAATTAAATATTATAATTAATAAAAATAAATTTTATTTCTTTTAAATAAAATACTCTTATTTTTAATCTATATCTTATATATTTCAACTATTTTATTTTTATTCTATATTTTTATTATAAAAAATATAGAATAATAGATTATGATTTAGTTTCATCATTATTTAATATGAATTTTTAATAATTATTTTCATATTTTTAATAATATCTCTCGATGTTGAGAATTAAACATCGAAAAATAAAAAGCATAATAGAGTAATGTATCAAAGAAATAAATTCTAATCTTATTTTAAAAAAATATTTTTTAAATAATACTTATAATAATTTGTTATTGTAAAGTAATTTTCTCCTAACATATATATAAGCATAAAATCGAAATAAATTTGTTTTTTGTATTTATAGTCAATTATTTGAATAATCTATTTTAAGTTACAATTGTGGTTTGTAATAACTATAACAATTTTCATAAAAGACAAGGAAGATATTATTATCATAAAAAAGAGTAAGAAGTAAGTAATAGTTCTTGCTATATCAATTCATGGTTATCTTATCTTCTGCCCCACTTCTTCTTCGTTCATACTCTTTATTTAATCAAAAGTTAATTGAGCAAGGTGAATTGAAATTACGTAATTTACTTATAAATCTGGATTATATATATATATTGATAAAGAAGATGGAGTGGAATATGGACAAAATTGGTGGTTAATTAATAGAGGATGAGATAAGGAGAAGAAAACTTAGAGGAGAGGAATATGTACAAGTTTCAAACTCGGACGAAAAAGATGGTTTTTGGTGAGAGTACGGAACTTACTACAATAGACAAATTTCAAATTTATTTATTTTATTTAAATTTAAAATTTTAATTTTAATTTTTTTTAATAATATAATATTAATAATAAAAAAGAATTATGATATTTAATATATTTTTAAAATTAATTTAATTCAAAAAATAAAATTTATATTTTATTTATATATTATAATTTAATCTTATTTTTAATTAATATAAAATCTCTAATCTTCTTATATATTAAGAAATAGACACTGATTAAATTTCATTTAATTTTAAAACTAATTCCATATAAATTAATGATATAATTTTTTTAAAGATATTTTTAATCCGCGTTTAACCAGTGCATAAAATATATTTTTGTAAAGGTGTAAATAGCTTTCAATTATAAATATTTATTGAAACAAGGTTCTAATAATACGTAAGATTAAGCTTTATTTAGAATTTAAAGAGATACTTTCAAATAGTTTATTTTATAATATTTATTGAAACAAACTTCTAATACATATTTTAAAGAAATTAAGCATGCTATTTAAAATTTAAAGAAATAATTTTGAATAGTATATAACTTTAATACATAGAAATGAATGTAATTGAAAATATGTTTACCTGTATTCAAAATGTCATTATTTAATTTTTTTTATTAAAGATAGTTTATAAATATTTTAGTCACTTAATTTATTAAGTATATTTTAAATATAAAATAATAATAAATTTGAGTTAGAACTCCAAAATAAACAATAATTTTAATAATGACCAACTGATAGTTGTAATAAAATTCATATATATATAATATATGAAAGTTTAGACAATTTAAAAGTTAAAAGTAAAAAAAAAAAAAATTTAAGAATCTCATCAATCACAAAATTATATTTATGCAAATAATTTATTCAATTATTTTAATATTAAAATAAAAGACTAAGAAAATAAGAGTAAAACAAAGAAAAATAAAACACATTAAAAATTAAAATAAGAATGAAGTGGTGTGAAATAAGAAAAATAATATAAGAATATAATTGAAAAAATAATATATATATATATATATAAATAAATTAAGTAGAAAAGATTCACAAACTTATAATTTTAATATTTTTAGATTAAATGTGAAATATTTTTTCTTATATAATTATTTTTATTACTCATAACTTCTAAATATTCATTATTCACATTATAAGGTTTAGAAATAGTGTAAGTATATCTTTGTTTTTTCTTTATATGGTTCTTTTGTAAGTTTTTCATTTATTTTTTTCAAACAAGAATCCTTACAAGCAAGTAAAGAATATTTCAATTTTTCTTTAATTTCTGCTCACTTTATTTAATTTTCTCTCCTTTTTTTAATTTTCCTTCTCTTTTTTTTTTTTTTCAATCTCTTTTTATTTTCCTTTCTTTACTTAATCTCTTTTTTCACCTTTTTTTCAAACTCTTTTTTTTTTCTCTAAACTCATTTTTTTCTTGATTCCTTTTAGGTTTTATTTTTATTTGAACACGAGATATATATTTCCACGTGATCTTGTGTCCTTGAAATTCAAAAGAATTTTTTCCAAGCTATCGATCATAAACTTTTCTATCATATTGTCATAACATATAAAATAACATGTGTGTAACTTTCATTAACATAACATCACACAAAATATCATCCTTGTATTTTCCAATGTTAAAAAAAAAAAACTTATTTATTCACCAAAATTTTTTCCATCATCACTCAATCATTACAATTTATATAATTCAATATAAAAAATAATAATTAGATCAAATTTCTCTGTCACTCTTGTATTACAACTATCTTTTAATACTTGGGGTAAAAAATGATACTTGGGACTAAGAAAACTGTTCAATGTGAATGAAGGTAGGAGGAGGAATTCATGGGGGGAAGAGAGAGAGGTTGTGGTAAGGGATTTTGTCTAGAACAATAATATAGAAGAGGAACTTTGTAGACAAAACTAACTCAGGTTGCACCATGGAAGGAAAGGATTGAAAGCTAGAGAATCAAATTTCCCACATATGTCAATAATACCTTGCTTTTTTATAGAGAGAAAGTTTCATTCACTTTTTAATGATTAAGGAGTAATCCTTTTATTCGTACATTCTTATTTCTTATTTCCCATTTTTTTTTATCAAAATTATCTGAGAAAAAAAAAGAAAGAAAAGGAACGTGTCATCTTCTGCTAAATCTGGAGTTTCATAAATAATACTCTCGAGTTGCAGGGATTATTTTCATTGCAGGGATTTTTTCTATTAATTTTTTTTTTCTTTATATTGAATTCAGAGTAATTTGGCCAGTTATACTCGTTTCCCTTCTTTTTCATTCTGTTCTAGCTGTTCTAGCTAGCTTTCAGCGTTCCAAACGAGCCTGAAAGCATCTTCATACCACTTTTCATGTTAATCGAAGCAAAAGAATGGAAAGTAATTTTTGAAGTGGACAGCGATGCAATGCAATAAATGGTTTCACTTGAAGTGCTTATAACCTGACACATTTGAGTGAAGGGAATACTGTCCAGGCTTCTGGTTCCTACACAACCTTGTACCTCAAAAGAAACTCACCACAGTAATTGCCATGGCCATTGGGAATGCCAATTCCAACACTAACAGTGAAGCAGCAACAAGAGCACTAATATCTATTGAAAAATAAAACCAGTCTAAGAAATAACTCTTCTGCTCCTTCTCAGCTTTATCAGCATCACCAAATAGGTCTTCCTAATTATTCTTCTCTTTTCTCCCTCTCCTAAACACAAAGTCAATTCTCTATTACCCTCAACTCTACCAAACACAACACGAGAACATATGTTAAGGTATACATTTTTTTTTTCATCTTATTAATACCAATTTAATCATAACTAAGCAATTAAAATCTTAAACCAAATATATAGAGACCCTTTAAATGGTTTAAAATTTTAGGTTACACTTAAGTCTATTAACATGTATAATCAATTTACCAATACTGAGACTATATTATGTTTTTTCTTCATGTTTCAAGTGAAAACACAATGGCTTAGAACATTTTGTATATAACTAAGCCTAAAAATTGATCTTACAATATCGTGCAATTTAAAGCGAATAAGAATATGCATTTAAATTCTTTCTCTTATGAGTTGAGGCATTTATAATCCAAGATGTTGTGTTGCATGCATAAATAGCACAAATATCCCAAAGGCATGGCAAATAAATAATAGAAAGAATATCGAAAGGGGCTTAAAAAATAGGCCCAATTCGTGCCTAATTGGAGCGAGCTCTATTCTGCTCCACTAATATGGACGAAAGCAAAAAAAAGAATAAAATTGGTTAACTAGTATGAGAGAAAACATATCTTCAAAGCAGCTACATAACCTTGATTGTTATCCACGTCATTTTTTAAGCTAATTGAAATACAATGTGTTTACATGAAGATGCGTAACACGGCAAGACCGACGGCAGATATCGAAACAAGTGTTCCTACGCAGTATTTGATGACATCATATTTGGCTGCTTCTAGCTGTACTCTTAAAGAATGAATCTCCTGAATATGAATTATATATGAAAGGTTTTCAGAATGCAAATTTCCAAATTAGCATGCGATGAAAATACCTTCTAAATATCACATAATTGCTTACCTTATCAAGTTTGTTTGTCAGGTTGGTAGTTTCAGCACTCTGATTAGACAATTCCTCCCTTATTCTCCTGCATTTTTAGTAACTCGTCAGCAATAACAGATAAAAATAGGAATGTCAGTCTAACAATTTATGGAATCCTTCACAATCACCATGTTTATTCTTTAACTCTTACCCCCTTTCAAGGTTCAAATCTAATCGCTGCCCAGCAGTAACTTTATCTATCTCATACCTACATTGCAAAACATGTGATTGCACCATAAAATCGTAACAAGACAAAACAATACAACTATAGTTTGATCATGGCCAAATTAAAATTGATAAAGCATACCTCAACTCACTACGCATCTTTTCTATATCACTCTTAAGCTTCTCAGTCTCATGTTGTAAGAGAGAAAAACGGTGTCCCTGAATTACAAGTTTTTCAGCATATTACAGCATTAGTTAAACAAAACCAACCTCATCAGCATCACTATAACATACAATTTGAGGTAAATAAAATTACAAGATAAAGAAAATGAGAAATTAAGATCAAGAAAAAAACAACTCCTAATGAAAATGAATGTCCTTCCATCCTAAATGTCTCAACATAATGCAACAGAAACAATCATAAATATTGTGTGTAATTTGCCAGCACATGAATTATCGCCCAACCATTTGAATTACTCTCCTAAAACAATGTTTAAATGGACAAATTGATAATCAGAATTCTTGTAACAGCAGTTCTGTTACATAACTATTCACAACTGCTTTCTCTCTTTGTATATATATACACTGGTTACTGTAAACATATATGTTAAATATTATCAGTTCTTACAACTATCATCTATCTTTGCTTCTCTTCTCTCTTTCATCATCCCTGCACTCTTGTTTACATAAATAAAAGACATTCTCCAGATACCTATTAAGTATTAGCAAGTATCATGAATTTATGGTGCATGAGTTGGACCTTTCCATTTGGAAAAACTTGGGGCCATAAGATTTTCTTTTTCACTTTTAATCACAAAAATGCCACATTTTTATTTGAAAACAATTCCTATCCTATATAAAAAAGAAACAATATAAGGTAGTTTTTTTTGTAATTAAAAGTGAAAAGAAAAAATGAAAAAGAAAATATTTTCTCAACCAAATAGTTTCTAAATTAATCTTATGTTTTCCCATTATTAAATGAGATAAACCTTGAGGAGGATGACAATCATTTCTCCAAAACATTCTATCATTGTTGTCAAACTCTCATGTTAACTAAAACTCTTAACAAATTTATGATTCTAGGTAGAATAAATTAATTAACTGGTTACCAAACTTTTTTAGATAAATCCATATAAACTCAGATAACTCTTGAAGCAAGAAACAAATCAATAATTTCGAAATCAAATGTAATTTTTGCAGGATATTAACTTCATAGTGTCAGTTTTGTATACAACTCATGCATTGGTTTTGAAGCAAACATAAATATATGATTTCAAGAAATTAACTCTTAATAAATATTTTCGCTATAAGAACTTAAGTTTTTATCAATTTATAGATGATTTGATCATTTATTTAGTTTGATCTTATGTAGTAGTAAAAGTATTAAGTTATGTATAGAATCCTTTTATTATTTCTCACTAATATTAGGTAAACTCTTACAAGTTTTGAATTACTCTCCTAAAAAATGTTTAAGGGAAGGAAAAAAGAAAAGAAAGTGAAGTGCCAGGCTCAAAAAAAGAAAGAGAAGTCCAGTAAAGAGACAACGTAATGAACTTAATCATATACCTTCATTCTAGTTACTTTCAGCTTCAAAGAACATTATCAAACAATGTCATTAGCATCTTTTATTGCTGTATTAGAACAAAACAATGGCCACTTTTCATTCCTAATAATGGATAAACAGGATGCATATATTCAGCAATACATTTGGAGGATCAAGCTCGACATTTTATCAATAAGTAAATGTTTTCATCCTAAATTATTTGTCCATGAAAGTCAAATTTATAGGATGCCGACAATGAATATCAGCACCACACCAAATCCTTACTAGAAGGACCAATCCCTAAGACATCTACATCCACAAAAAATTATAAGCTAAATTTTACACACAGCATTTACATATTTAGAAATACCTGTGAGCTCTGCACCTCTGTTTTAAACTTGGACAGACTGGATTCTTGCAGCATCTCATTCTTAGAAAGAAAATTAACAAAAAAAGCTTAAATTAGTACCAACTGTAAACTTATAAAACTAACAAGGGACAATATGAAGAAAGATTTTAAATCTACAAAAAAGAGATTATATTTGACACTAAAGGATCTTACTTTCTGCAATTCTGCTTTAGATGCTAACGACTGAGACACAGTTTCGAGACTGTCATTCAAAACTTCTGTTATGGCAGCAGTTATTGCCTCAGCTTGCTTGGAGGGTACTCCTTCCCCCTCTAATCTCCTAACCTATATAGGTAAAAAAAATCAAACCAACAAATGAAATCAAAAAATTGAAGCAAATAATTTGCAACATCCCAACTCATTCACCCTTGTTCAGAATAGCAAATAAAAGTGAAATCTAAACCAGGATACAAATGAAAGGAAAAGTAATCGAAAATAAAACATATATGGATGTAAATTATTACAAGGGCCAAGGTGTCAACGAGAAACAAGTGTTTTCCATTGGATTTCACCAATTGAGAAAAATATCTTGTCCCCGAAGCAGGATGAAATATTGCTCTTTCGAATGAATACGACCCTCTGGATTTGGAAGCCCCAAAAGATCCGATTCCAGCTAACTGCCATACCCGCCTACTAAACGCGGCCATTTCTGATTCCACAAACAAACCCCAACAGTTGCACAACAATTTCAACCCTTCGCAACAAGTCAACTACAAATCGAACAATTAGCTAAACCACAGATTTATATCGCACAGAGATTTGTAAAAAGAACGCTTCTTGATTCTCTCTCGTTCTTTCTTTTCAGTAATCAAATAGAATGGGGATGAAAAAGGGGAAATAATATTAAAAGAAAAGGAAAAGATGAAGATTGATTGGCCTGCGAAAGTGAGAAATGGACGGTGACCTCAACCAATGGCGAATGGGAGGAGGAGAATGAGAGAGAAGCTACTCGACGTCGTTTAACCAGTGTTGTTGGTGGTCGATTCACCGGTAATAGAGTTAAAGAGGTATACCTTGGTGGCGAATTAACTAATATTCTAATTTTTTAAAATTTTTCATATTTAGATAAATTCATGAAAAAATATATTTTAATAATTTAATCCATTTAACTCATTAATTTTAATAATTAAAAAAAAATATAAAATTTATATTTTAACTGTAATAATTTATCTAACTCATCAATATGTAATAAATCGAATTAATTATAAAATTTTTAACTCATCACAGAATGAAATGAATTAAATTGATTTATTTTTAGTTGGTATACCTATTCCTATGAGTCAACTAGGTTTGGACACTCGTACTAAAAAATAACATAAAAAATTGCTTAAATTTTCATATTATTAGAGTTTAATGTATTGAATTTTAAGATAATTTTCTTAACCTTTCATTCTTTAATTTATTGTGCATGCATAAAAAAAATTAAATGAACCACAATATAAATTAATTTTATCTTTAATTTTGATTTATGAGTAAAAAAAATTTCACTTTTTATATATATATATATATATATATATATATAAATATAAAATAATCCCTTCTTATATTTTTGTATATAAAAGTGTTAGTTTAATTTTTTTTTTAACAAATCAAGAAATATAATCATTTTTTTTTATTTTTTTAATCGGACTAGAACTTTAAGAACTTAGATGTAATTATATCGAATTAAATTGGAAAAAAAATCGGATAAAAATTGGTAGAACCAATGAAATGAGACAAGATTTTAGGTTTAACTAGTTCAAGATTTTATTTTAAGAATTTTTTTATAATTTTTTAAATATGATTTTCTTAAATACTCAAATCACATCTCTTAAATTATAATTATTTCACTGCATTTTCATCTCACTTTCAATATATTTTCATCTCCCTAGATCATCAGTCTCTACTTTTCAACAATTTTTACATATAACATTTTTATTATAACATCTAATAATAATAATAATAACCTTTTTCACTATGAGATTATAATAATTTTGTTTTAAAAAAATATAATTATTAATAAACCTATTTTATATTTAATATATTATTAAAAAATATTATTTTATAGGATCAGTTTAATTTTTATTTAAATTCAATCAAACCTTTAAATCCTTAACTCATGTCTTCATTAGTAATTGATCTGATTCTAAGAATATTTATAATTATACATATTTATAAATATAAATATGTAAACTAACTTAAAATTAAGAGAAAGGTAAAGATAAAATTAATATTATCTTAAACTTATAAAACTATAATTAAATAGAAAAAAATCTTTAACAATTAAAAAAAAAAAAACAAGAGTAATACAAATTGTATTAGCTATATATTTAAGGAATTTCATTCACGGAAACTGATATCAGAAACACTTTTCATAAAACTACAAAAAGCTTTTGATTTTCTTTATTTTATTGTATAAAAACAACGAAATTTAAGTTTACGACTTTGTGTAAACATATTAAACTCTGTTAAGCTAATCATAATGGGCTGCTTTTGTTTCCATTAAATCTTATTTTGCACCTTCTAATTTTTCAGTGAAATTTGTTTTGAGACTCCCATCATTTCGTGCTGTTTTCTATTGTGACAGTCAGCAATGCTCTTAATTTAATCAGGACTCGAATGCGTTGTTGAATAAAGATTAAATGATAAAAAACCTTCATTCAAGTTAATAAATATATCAAATTTGTTTATAATAAAAACAACATGTGTAGAATATTTTTATATTTGAAACTAAAATGTAGTACATCCTTATAGTAATACTAATAAACAAATAAATTCATACATAATTTCTGAATTGTGTCAAACTTTAAGCAGATTAGGTCCGGCAATCACTTCAACTGTATGCAAGAAGAGCACCCCCATGAAAAGGTCACTATATGCAAAAAATGCTGTTGTATACAGGATAGTATCCATCAAATTCAAGTTGGTCTAAGATCTTTGGAGTAGCCCACAGATAAGACGAATGGCCTTCAATATGATCTGTCACATCGACCTAGAAACCACACGCCCATTTTATTAAAAAATAAATATTCATAATTCATGAATACAACTTGGAAAAATAGTTGTACGTTAGCAAAGAGGATGAAGAAAGATCTTACATTTTGGATCCCAGGAATATCTACAGGTTGGATTCCAGCTAATCCTTTCGTAAATAGACTGCTCAAATTTAAAAAAATAAAATATAATGCTAAATTTTCTTTTTTTTTATTTCTGTAAACTAAAAACATGATTTTGAATTAAATCCTTTTACATGTTCCTAAATACATGGCAAATAATCACAAACTACTAACTACACAGGTATACATATAATAAGTAGGAAATTTCGGTGTGATACGACTCTTACATCTTATCTCCAAAAACAATGGCACACCCCACATAATCATATAGTAATGTTAGGTGAGACCAATGCCAATAACCACACACGAAAAAGGTTTAATGTGAGAATTGACGACAAACCACGAAAAAAACATGGGTCCAGATCTATGCCTGAAGTGGCATCAATAAACATAAGAAAGGAGTTCTCTGCTCATACTAACTTCCACTTCACATATAAAAATACAAACCAAAAAATTGGTCGATCGGCTGTGTAGTGTGAAACTTCTGGCAAACAAAAACATATATGCAATTTCATGCTATAGGTTTCTTTTATCAAGCTAATCGGTCCTAAGGTTAAGGTAGTGCGAGCCAACTTGAAATACATAACTTTAGAGATATTTTAACATTATGTTTTCAGATACCTGGCACGGAAGGCAACTCCAAGCATCCAGTCATTCCTCGAATAAGCATTTACAAACCTTCCTGCTACCATCTACAGAATACCGCGATGCTAGAAAAGATTTATTCTCATAATACAGACGATAAAGTTCTACTAAGAAAAATTAAATGCCCCACAAACCTTTCTAGCTGCTTCCCAGTTCTCGTCCTTGATTGGGATGGGTGCTCCAAGAAGTACAACTCTTTCTACTAGTTCAGCTGCCAATAAGCAGGGCAAACAACAAAAATGATAATGTAACCTCATTCAATCGATAAAGATGGTAAGAGCACCAAGGAAAAAATTATATGCATCCATCACTAGAATTATAAACAAATAAAAGAACAGAAAAAACCAAATCTAAACTCATCAACGATGAACAAAGGAAAAGTGAGGAAACTAGAAATACCTACCACCGTTTTCAGTTTTAGCCAAACACTGTAAGCAGTTGAAAATAACTCTTGCCCCAAGTGAGTAACCTATAAGTGTCACGGGCCTGAAATTCAAACATCAATAAGAATACCTCATCTTTAATCTTTTTGGAGGTGGAGTAAAAGTAACTCTGGATCTGGTCCAATTACCTATTTCCTTGCAATCCTCTTAACAATACATCAGCAAGCAACTTACCAGCTTTGTTTGATCTGAAAATCAAGACTAACTTAGCATGTACATCTAAGCGTAATCGCAAAAGGAAACTGATAAAAAATAAAATCATTGAGATGGTGAAGCCATCACATTAACAACACCTTTTATCAAGAAAAAAAACTAGATACTCCTTGACATGCGAAATCCAAACCACCTTAACATCAGCTTTTAGCTTTGTATCTTAATACACTTGAATATCAATGATCAATTGAATTGACACTTTCAGAAATAGCTTGTACAATTACTCAAGTCAAAACATAATCAAACTAAACTTAACATGATCAAACAACATGTAATCCTCAAATAATAATTTTTTAATACCTTTAGTGGTGAAAAAAGTCAGGCAACTTCATTTCCCATAGAAATAAAGTAGGTTATTTGACAAGTGAATTCCCTCAGAAATTGAAATTAATTTAAATTAGTCCCATGCAGTTGTCAAATACCAGGACTCGGTTATTCAAGTCAGAGTAATTCACTAATTCCACAATCCAACAAAACAAGTTGAAACCTTGTAGTGAAAATTTGAACACTGATACACCTTGTTATCATAACACTCTATGATCAGGAACTATAGTAGTCCAAATAGTAGAAGCATTTCATAATTCCTCATATTTTAACCATTTAACACCTTTAATTGCATACATCATATTAAATAACAAAAAAAGAAACAAGAAGCTTCTACCCCCGCCCCTGCCCCCCCACATCCCCCCTACCAAGCAATTTCCTATTGTAGACAGAATCAGGAGAAAAAATACACCTGTTGATAGCAATTGTCCATTTACTGTCTATAAAATCGGTTGCTGCAAGTAATGCAGCTGGCCAAGCCAAAGCTGTTAAGAGTGAGCTCAAAACAGTCATCATTGCCCCTCGTTTCATCAGCTCCATCGCAAGTCCTGATGTGCAAGTCACAGAAATATAAACATCATTGACAGCATTACTTATATACTAATAACTTGGTTTTATCAGAACCATAAAGCCCAAACCCACTTGAAGTAAGCCAATCTTGAATTGCAGTGCTCACAGCAATCAGATTCTTGGACTCCCACTGCAGTGCATACCTAACTTTTGGCAAGATCATATGGAAGGTCATTTTTGTTGACAGGGATCATCACCATCAATCATAATAATAACACTACAGTTTCAAGATATAAACTGAACGAAAATACAAGCTGATTCAATAGAATAGGGTAATTTTCAATCGTCATGTTACATCAACATCAAGCATTCTTTGCAAGGTGTGCTTGACCATTGAAGGGCAATATTCTCAATTGTACCTTTCCAAGTTGTCATTCCATCCTTCCCATGGCCTTATAAAATCTTCCTTCTCAAAGACAAATCCAGAGATTAAGATCTCAACCCCTAGCCTCTGTAAGCAGAAATTCAACAAGAATCTAATTTCAAACAATGACCAGGTACAGATATATTGTTTGATATTATAAGAAAGGTGAGACAAAGTTAACACAAGCACACACAGAAACATACTTCATAACTCAATTTAAGCAAGCAATGTCACAAGAAAACTGGAACATGAAAAATATAAAAACCTACGCCTTGGTTATGGTTTTCTCCAATAGCCTTGAATTCAAACTCATCAACTCCCCCGACTCTCCTAGCCATTTTGCTTCCAGTAAGCCCAGCTCCAGCAGCTGGAAGAAGTAGAACAAAGAGATACATAAAAATTTTCATTGTTTAAAAAAGGAATTTAACTGATATAAAAAAGCAAAAAGAACTGCCAGATGAAGGAATCAACTGTCCTACAGAAGCCACTTTTATCACAAGAATAACGCTATTTGTTAACAGATAAGAACCAGTGTGTACATTGAAGAAATCAAATGTACTGTCATCATGAATCAGGATATATCAGAAATTAATAGCCCTACATCAGTCCTCCAGTTAGTTACAACCTAAAGTAAACACAAACTCTCGTGTAACATTTGTATATTCTCTTCTGAACAATCAAAAGATGAATTAAATAGCTTGTGTGGCAATCTCAGAGGAAGTTATCGTATTCAAGCAGTTAGTGTAAGCATGTAAATTGATAATTACAATAAAAGGTTTAAACTACAAACTAAACTTAAAAAGTGATGGAAATAGAAACATGACATGAACGATGTCTAGCAAATCTAATCACATATTATAGGCAAATATGAACCTCCAAATGATGCAGCAACAGCAACAGAACCAGCAACAGTTCCTGCAGCGCTAGCAGCTGCAGCAAATCCAGTTCCAATTACAGGGATCAGAGTACCCAATGTTGGAGCCAAAGCACCTAGACCTGCAGCAATGGCCGGTGCAGCTAACCCTGTCGAAGGGTTAAAGTAAAAACAATCATATTTGCTTAAAAAGCTGATTCATCTAGAAATTGTACATTTGATAATACAGTTACAAAAGATAACATGGTCTCATACCACCAGTAATAGCCAACAGAGTTCCACCAGTTACGGCAGCAGCACCAATTATACCACCCCGCTTCAATTTAGCCCATTTGGTTTCTTTTGAATGATTTTCTTCTTTCTTTGATTCTTGCTCTTTAATAAAAGCCATTGCAGTACAAGCAACCATGGTCTCAATGGCCTCCTACAAAACCATTACCCATCTTCATCCTCAAAGATACAGAACAAGTAAATTTGAGAGATTCTAATAACTGACAGTAAGCATAGTTTATAACATACAAACATTTACACACATTCAACTTGAATGCAGTAGCTTAGAAATCAAGGCAAACATATAGGCAATGTTCACCACAATCCAACGTAGTAAGTCAGAAGCCATGACACTCATCTAATGATCTCCAATATATGACAACTTGTTTACCAATCAGGCAATCATATAAAGTTCCATGCTAAAAGTTTCATCAAACAAACCATTTTTGTCCACTTGACATCAAGCCATGTTGCAAGCAACCTCAGAGCCACACGATGTCGAGCATCATAGCCTTTCCTTCTCTGCTTGATATCTTCACCTAAATTAGACAAACAACCAGACAGGAGTTCGTATAGAACTGTCACCTTCCTCTGATCACTCAACATCATTACTTCCTCAATTGGCTCCATTGGTCTCTCATCAATATTCCAACTAACAGACCCCTGCTGCGGCTCTTCACAGTCAACTAAAGGAAGAATTTCCATTACCTGCTGTACTTCCAAATGCTCATCTACCTTTTCACCATGAGGCTGAACTTCATCGATTGAGAACTTTTCACGACATTGATGCTCATATTCGCGAAGCTTCTCCCTTTTAGACTCGGAAGACTCCAATTTTTGCAGCATGTCACGTGCGATACAATTAACTGCCCTTGACAAACCAAGTTCTTCATCTAACGTTTGAGAAGAACCATCGTCCGATTCTTGTGAAAGTAACCTCAAGAACTGTAACATTCACATGCACTATTATTCTCTGTTAGCAATATATCAAAATGAAAAAAAATAAAAAAATAAAAAATGCTAGTTAGAGATCACAAAATTATGCATGTCTCACTCCGTATTTAAACAAAACCCAACCAGTGAATTTATTGTTTTCAATAAAGTAGAACCAATAAAAGGAAATGCTAGTATGTTAAAAGAGTATATTGCCAACACTCTTCTATTTGAATAACGAAATCACTTATGCGTAATTTCTTTACGAGTGAGCCATGAACAAGTAGTGAAACGTACCGATCCCACGTGATTCTTAGCGGAAGAAGAACCAGCGGTTTCCTCTAGTCCAGACCACGCAGCGGAATCAATTTCAAGAAACCTGTTTAAATTCAGATTCAGATTCAGAGATGCAAAAATATCTATCAGGATTTACCTTGAATTATAATTACACGTACCTAAAAACGGGACGGAGCAAACCCGAATTGGAGTGGACCCAAAGATCCGGGTCATCGGAAACCGAGTCGCTGCTGGAGCTACTACTGGTTCGTTCCTCGGAGTGGGAGTCCTCCGAAACGGGTAACGGTAACGGGTTGGTTTGGTTGAGATGAGCCTCGTGCAGAGCAAGGCTGAACAATGCGCCGGCGGCGTACCTCTGTGTCGGCGACAAAAGCGACGGCTCCGTCTTCGTGGGTGCCGCCATGCGCGGTGCGATAATTGCGAAGATGAAGTCTGGTTTTCTTCTCAGGAGGGTTATCTCGCAGTGAGAGGAATCGACGTCGTTTGGGGTATGAAATTTGGGAACATGTGTGTTTGCTTCAATGAAAAGGCGAAGCCAAAGCTTTAATAAGTTTGCATTTTTAAAGTTGGGCGTGCGGGTGACGTGGCGCATCAGAGCTTTTAAGAATTTTGTCGTTCTGTCTGTCCCTTCGGACAAAACTGCATTCCAACATCTTATATCATTGCCGAATAATTACTGTATTATAAGGTAATAATTCAAGATTATACATATATATATATATATAGTTTTATTTTCTTGTTCTTAAATAGATAAAATTTGATTAAAAAAATCAAAATGTACTACATTGAATGGTTTGATAAAGGTTTTCTTTTTATTCCTAATGATTTTATTAAACTCGTATAAAATTAATTCTCATAAACAATAATTGGAGACTCGTTATATAAAAATATAAAAAGACATCGTTTTTACACAATGAAATCATGTTAAAATTTAATGTCATAACTATGATGAATTTTAAGTCATGTTTGTTGTCAAATAAATAGAGAAATCTATGTTATTAAATAAAAAAAAATTAATAATTATTTTTTATATCATTTTTAATAAAAATTTATCTTTTATTAAATAAAAATATAAATTAATAACTAATCAATTAATTTTCCATTTCATTTAAAATAACCCATTTGAGTAACGACCGTAAAAATATAATTTTTTTTTTAACGTTAGATTCATAGTTTTTTAAAATAATAATAATATATGTATTTTATTTTTAAAATATGTAAATTTTAAATTTTAATTCGTTAATAATAAAAAAAAAATTGTAGATTGCATATATATATATATATATATATATATATATATATATATATATATATATATAAATTTTTTTCTATAATGTTATAAATGGTTTAGATAAAGAAATTAGTAAGTTTGTATATAAAATTGTATATAAAAAAAGAAGTAAGTTATTAAATAATATGTAAGAAATAAGTTGAGTAGAGTAAAGTAATGTTCGTTAATTAAGTAGTATAAAGTTTTTTTGTGAGGAGATTATGTTTTTTATGGAATCGGTACTTTAAGGTGGCATTTATTAGATTTGATGGTCTTAACTTTTATTTTATATTTTTTTAAGCAAATTCTGAGTTTTTTTTTACAATGAGATGTATTTAGGAAGAGATTTCCATACTCAAATTAATATATATTTATTGAGAATTATTATGTTAATTTATTATTTCTATTTATTATTTTTATGATCCTGTTAATTGGGTTTTAGTTAAGATTTATATTGGTATTAGTTATTAAATTATTTAATTTTACTTATATTTCATAATATAAAGTGATAATATTTGAGTATATTAAAATTTTGTATCCATTTTTACAATTTATCTTTGAGGTCCCCACCTCCCTCTCTAACACTAATCCTATTATGGGTGTTTTATATTCTTCTTAATTATTTGAGGTTTTGAACTTGAAGATTAGAGACTCTTCGACCACCACCCTACCTGATCCTTACAACACAACATCAACCCCACTCCCCTTTTTATTGGAGGACTTGTCCACGAACAACTTCCACCACTTCTTCTCTTCTACTCATCCTTGAAGCTCCCCAACGAAGTTGACTAAACATTGTATTTTGATGGGGTCTATCTTATCGTACGAGAGTCAAATTCTAACAGTTCGAGCTTCCTAAGTATCTTAACTATTGGGTAATTGGTCTTAACTACAATTTTATGACTTTGGAAGTATTGTATCAAATGTCTGCCCGCCACCACCAACATTAGAACCATCGTTTTGAGTAATTGGTAATGCGTCTCGGCCTCTTGCAAAACTCGATTAACCTAATATATCAACCTTGTTTCTCCATCATACTCTTGTGTTAACATCGAGCTTACCATACTGTTAGAGGCCGACAAGTACAACACAAGCTCTTTGCTAGTTTTGGGTTTTCGCAAAATAGGTGGGGACAAGAGGAAGGTTTTGATCTGCTAGAAATTCTCTTTGCATCTTTCGTCCCACTTGAAGCTGGTTATTCTTTTCAATAGCCAGAGCATTGGGTGTACCTTCTTTGTCATATTTGGCATAAATCGTGATAATGTTGTTAGCCGACCTACCAACCTCTACATTTCCTTAATATTTGTTGGTCTTCTCACGTCAATTACAACCTAGCATTTTCGAGGTTGGTTTCGATTCTGCAAATGATTAACATGAATCTTAAGAACTTCCCTCCTTGCCTCAAAAATGCATTTCTCCGGATTTAGCTTCATATTGTACTTCCTCAAGATTGCAAAGATTTCATCTAGGTCTCTAAGGTGACTTTCACAAGTTGTTGACTTCCACCACTATGTCATCAACATACACATTCATGTTTCTCCCAACCTGGTTTTCAAACATTCAGTCCATTAACCTCTAGTAAGTGGTGTCTGTGTTTTTTAGTCCAAACGACATTACTTCGTAGTAGAAGTTGATGTCCTCGATGATAAATGCATTCTTCACGACATCATTTGGATGTATACGTATTTTGGCTGTACCTAGAATAGGCATGCAAAAAACTTAAGATCTTGTGACATACTGCTTCGTCTACTAATCGGATAATGTTGGGCAGGAGATATGTATCCTTAGGAAAGCTTTGTTGAGATTAGTATAATTAGTGCACATATGCCACCTTCCATTTTTCTTTTTGATTAAGACAACATTGGATGACCAGGTTGTATACTTAGCCTCACGAATGAACTCGATTTTCGATAGCTTGGTCGACTCCTCTTTAATCGTCATTCTCCTCTCTTCCACTTCTTCTAAGACTGATCTTACTTCCTTGTAAAACAAACTGAATTTTTTCTCTTGTTCCACTTGTTCTGTAAAAAGAAAATGTGAGGAAAATAATGAACCGAGTTGATTAACTAACAAAGAAAATAATATTTCTAAATCATACCAATAAAATATTAGCATTTAAAAACATAACCCCCCTCGTATATTAACCAAAATCGAGTAACATCATTTATAAGCATAATCAAGCTCGACCAATCATAGAGCTCGACTATTATTTAAAAATATGATTTCCCTTTAAAATATCATTCTCGGTCACGCTAACCAAGTTTCAACAAACTAACTAAGTACTTGGTTAAACTTACTGAGTATTATTATTTGAAAGCATAACTCCCACATACCATATTGTGTGTTTAGCCCAACATCAATACTATAATAAATTGAGTAGTATTATTCGAACTCATAACTCCCCCATACTTGGTATCTCTTTTTCTCGGGTGTAATGTATAGCTTAGTTAGCCACTACATAAATTTCTCAAATGTCCAACACTCAAGCTCGGTTCTGCTCATCTGGAAACTTGGTCAAATTTTGTTTGCTAACTCTCTTTCTTCACAACCGTCCCCCTTTTATAGGTATTGAAAATCTTGATTTTTGGGTTTATTTTTAATGCCTGAATGATGTCATAAGGGAGAAGTTTTTATCCCCTTATCTCTTACATTAATTATTCTTATCCATTCATATAAGAGATAAGTCTTTTATCTTTTACATTAATTGTTTTACATGATTGATGTATCACTAAATGAGTCATTTTATCTAGTTCTGAGTTCTTATCGAATTACTAAGTTATTAAGTGAAGCTCGACCAAGAGTTTCCATCGAGTTATCCAATAGAACTTAACTATTAAATCTATCAAGTAGGTCGAGTAGAGCTTGATCAACTTGCCTATCAAATATCTAAATAGAACTCAACCAATAATTTTATGATATAGTCAAGTAGAATGAGTAGGTCAAGTAGAACTTGACCAATAAATCTACTAAGTAATCGAATAAAGCTTGACTAGACTATTTATCAAGTTGTTTAAGTAAAGTTCAAATAGATTAGTTATCAAATATTAAGTACTCCTTTTTATTAAGCTTGATTTTTGAGAGAATAAACATATATAAAAAAATGTAAAATATTATTATCTATTTTTAAGAAATATTTCGTTATATTTTTCACACTATTATAAATATAATATTTTAAAATCCTTAAAATCTATAAAAATTAATATTATTTATTTATTTTAAAATAAATATTTGAATTAAAAATAAATTTTAAATTTTACAAGGAATAAAAGTTAAAAAAATTTATAAAAATAAAACAAAAGCATATATTTGATAAGAATTAAAATTTTATATAAATAAAAAAATATGACTTAAAATCAATGTTAAAAATTTATGGAGAACTTTTACTAAAGTTGCAACTTTGTAGGAATTTCCCAATTCCAATAAAACTGGAGTAGGAGTGTGATGACAAATAAAATTATTTTGTTATTTTTTTTTTAAATTATTGTTATTCTTATTGATTCATAAAATTTGGTGGAACAGGGTTTTGGTTTTCTCCAAGAGCCCCTTCTCTTCTCGTTCCCCACTATTGCTATCCGTTATATTCACACCCTTCTTCTGCCTCTCTCTCTCTCCATCTAAGCGCTTTTTTCCCCTTTCCTTTTCTCACACCTTTCACTGGTTACCCGCGTATCAACTTCGCCTCTCGATTCAATTGTATGTATATGCAATAGTTTAATTCCTCTGTACTGGAGTACTATTTAATGCTGCTTATTTATTTTTTGAATGGTTCTTACAACTTTCTACTCTGTGCCCAATTGCGCCGCTATTAAAATATATTTTTTCTGTCTCTTCTCACCGTCCCTGAAGTGGTTGCGCCTTTTTATAATTGTTCTTTTTATTATAATGAACTCCTGTTTTACTTGCATGAAGGTTTTAAATTGAGCTTGAAATTGCGATTGTGGAGATTTTTGAAATCATGAATTGGGGTTAGGGGCTTGAATCTAATCCTCTTGCAACTTAGTATGATAATAGGTGGTCTGCCCTAGTTGGTATATGGTAGTAATAGGTGCATATAATTTTATATATTTGTGGTTAAATACTAGATGTGCTAAAGTTGGTGTATAGTAGCAGTCATAGATGTATGGAATTGTCACCTTGGTAGTGCTGAAGTTGCAATGTGGATAATGAGCGGATACTGAACAACTCGAGCTAAGTTTTTTAGTTTATGACAAATAAATTGGATTTACTTATCCGGCGAGAAAAGGGGGAGAATGGTTATATATAATAGAGTCAGAAAATTAAAAATTTAGAGACTAACTTTATGAGTATAAAATTAAGGGATTCATTATGTTATGATAGCAATTGGTTTGTATCTGTAGTATGCTTATAATTGAACTACTTGTCTTTTTATATCTGATACTGCAATCTTTGTCCATTGCTGTTGATTTTCTTTTATCTATTTTTTTTCTTTGGACATTGAAATATCAAGTTGTGATTTCAATTTCTCATAAAGCGTAAACAGGTAGGTCATATTGCCAGAGGATTTTAGTAACAATGACTGCATCTGGGTTGAGTGGTTGTCCCTCAAGATGTCCCCAGCTACCTTTTAGTCCCCTGGGATCACGCCATGTCCGGGTTATGGCTGTCTCTTTGGCTGGGAAATCCAAACAAGGAATACAGTTTCTCCAGGTGGAAAGGTATGCGCTATTAATTATTACCTCTTGAGTTTGGAACTTCGTGGAAGTTTCATGGCAAGTTAAATGGATAAACAGTTCATTATTTTCCTCATCTTTTCTCTTTACAGAACAAGTTTTTTTTCTCCTATATTAAAATGCAATAGACGACAAGTTCAGTTGACCAAAAGTGCCATGGATGCTTCATACGGTGATATGGCTAATGATTCTGCTGGTAACATTTCTTTCTTGAAGAAGCTCAATCCTTACATTATTATATGATACAGAAAATTTCACTTCTAGGGCATTGATAATGTAAAACTGGCATGTTAGGTACTACGTAAATGGTACTTTTTCCTGAAGCAATAGATTAGTAAAAATAAAACTAAAATTGAAAATGATTGTGTGATCATTGTGGATGTTTGGTCCTCTCCTGAATGCTAGACTAGGAATTAAGCACATTGTTCATAACTCTTGGGGTGTTTTTGAGAACTAGAACTAGGGTTTTAAATAGCATGCTATACTGGTGGAGCAGTCCCTGCAAATGGGCCATAGCAAAGTGGTTTAGTGTAGCGGTTGTAGCAGGACAAATAGTGGCTGTAGTGGCACTGTATTGATTGAAGAACTTGAGATTTCAAGTTTCACACTTACATTCATAAGTCATATTGGTACAATATATATTACAATCATAAGTCATATTGGTACAATATATATTACAATGGGAGAGAAAGAGAGAATCAAAACAAAAAAGAGGGAGATATGGGGAAAGCTAGAAATGGGGAGACAAGGATCAACCACATTCACCAAGACAATCTGTCTTCCCTAAAATTAGAAATTACACAGCTATTTAACAGAAGAAAAGCCTTTTGAGTAAAGAAATTAGAACTTTTTGGGGAGGCTATTGGGATTTCAATTTCCAAAAATGAAATATTCAGCTGTGATAGTACGCGGTAGATGCAATATCTTTTTTGGGATCATCTGCAATCCAGGATTTAAAATTATGAAACCAGTAATATATTTTTGCGTAGCTAATCATTTTACTGATCCTTTGCTGCAAATGCAGCTGTTTTTCCAAGAATTAATGTGAAAGACCCATATAAACGACTTGGAATAAGCAGGGAAGCTTCTGAGGATGAAATACAAGGAGCAAGGAACTTCCTGATTCAAAAATATGCAGGACACAAGCCAAGTGTAGATGCTATTGAATCAGCGCATGACAAAATAATCATGCAGAAGTTCTATGAACGGAAAAACCCAAAAATTGACATTAAGAAGAAAATGAGAGAAGTTAATCAATCCCGGTTTGTTCAAGCTGTCAGAGGCAGATTTCAAACTCCATCCACAAAATTCATTATAAAAACATCACTAGTGTTCTTGGTACTTGGAGTTTTGACTGTCCTCTTTCCAACTGAGGAAGGACCAACTCTTCAGGTAGCAATATCTCTGATCGCTACAATGTACTTTATATATGAGCGGCTGAAGAGCAAGATACGAACTTTACTATATGGGTACGTACACAGTGATGTGTCTTGTTCTTTCAAATATGTTATTCTCTGTGAGCTCATGATTTGTTATTTTTCATTTAGAAGCATCACATTCCCATGGTGTGACATTCTGATGTTGATATAATTGTGCCAATCTCTAGAATTTGATGCATTTGTAGTTTTCTCTTTAGGTTTCTCCTTATGTAACATGGTGCTTTGATGCAGGTTTGGAGCCTTTGCCGTTTCGTGGCTGTTAGGAACCTTCTTGATGGTGTCAGTAATTCCTCCTATTACCGTACTTAAGGGACCTAGGGCATTTGAAGTGATCTCATCATTGATTACATATGTTTTATTATGGGTTTCCTCGACCTATCTTAGATGAAGAGGGTTTTAAAGCAGAAGACCAGTTTTTGCAGTGGAAGTTTACAAAATTTTATGGCTTACCTTAGTTTTCAAATTATAGCTCAAAGTAAAAAAAAATGAAATACCTTTCGTTGAATGAGCAGTTGTTTGTCTTTCTAGATTCAATATTTTAATGAGCAAAAGAACTGGAGTTTTTTAAAAGCGAAAATGAGTGTTTTGTTCAGTATGGATATGAAACTTTCAGCTTTAAAATTTACATATATCTTTCAAAGATTTAGTTGTGATCTAATGTATCTAGAGATTAAGGGTCTAAAAAAATGTTTACATGCATTAATATTTTTATTCAGAAATGTGCCACCAAAGCTCTTCTGATAACCTAATCTTCTCTTGGGTAAGTATTAGTATTATGCATTACTAGTTTCTATTTATATAAATAAAAACAAAATTATTACAAACACAGTCATGCCCTACCAGCAAGTTCATTTCCTAAAATACCACTAATAATAACATTTCAGTATCAATACAAAAAATAATATTAACCTTAGGCCATGTTTAGGGGTTCTAGTTTTAAGTTTTAAAAATTTTAATTTATGATCATTTTGTGAATTTATAACTTCAAGTTTTACTTTTTGCGCGTATTTGATTATTACATTTTTAATTTTCATTTATTATATCTTTTTCTTTAACTCATTTCATAACATATCAACCTATCACCAGACATTTAATGGACTGGTAAAATAAGTATAATTTAAAAAAATAATAATGATAAAGCATTCAATTAAGTTTAATTTTTTAAAAATTAAAACAAGTTTTTTACCTTTTTTTTTCCTATTTTTTAAATTTTGTTGTTATTCTTATAATTATCCGTTAAAAAGGTTCATGGGTAAGATGCAAAACACTTCAAATGAGATAATGATAAAGATCCGAGAGAGGGTTATGAGAATCGAACAAGTCAACATGAGACAGGCACTAATGTTTACATCAGTGGGGGTATAATATATCGTGCTTTTTGTTTGATTTTATGTATATGTGAATAATTATTATGAAAATGTCCTAATAATTAATTAAATAAATTGTGGATGTTAAAATTGAATTTTTATAAATAAAAATGCTAAGAAAAAGTATATTGCATTGTATGGAGTTCTATAATAGGCCTAATCTTATAATATATATAAATAATTTTTTTTAATTATTTCGTGTAATTTTATAATGAAATGACAAAAATAATTATTTAACATTATTACATTTTTAAATATAATTTAAAATATATGAAAAAATTTCGAATTATACTTTTCAAACACATTTTACTAAAACAAATTTCGAAATAAAAAAAATATAAAATAAATTCTAAAATGTATTCAAAATTATTATTTAACTATTTCAAATTATTCATACGAATAATGATATTTTTAAAAAAAAATTCAAAACCTATTATGTAATGTTATTACAAAAAATGTTGCTGATAATTTCTTTTGTCCTCCTTACTCTCTTCATGACACAACAAATCAAACTTTGGAAGAACCAAACATAACATGAAATTCCTCCACTTTGGTTCCATGGTTTCAGTAACATGTAATTGCTGAATTTCTAATTTCCTGTTCCTGAATATTAATCAAAACTCCTCTTCATCTCTGCCATGTTTGAAGTCACCCTCTTGGCTTCTGAATGCATGATTTTATCCAGTTTGGTAGCATAGTGCTTTTGTTATAGTTTTGGATAATAAAACATTTATTTCTTCTCCCCATCCCATATCAATTTTAGAATCATTTTCTGTTTCAAGCTTGATTAAATAGTTTCCCAAAGAAAATTCAGAAATAAGTTTCAAATCTTTTCAAAAATATAATTCCATAATGATAAAACTTTTAATATAATATTTTAGCATGATCAATTTGAAATAGTTAAAAAATAATTTTAAATTATATATTTTTTAAAAAAATATAGCATTTCAAAATAATTTTTTAAATAATTCCAAAACATGTAATTTGATTTTTTTTAAGACATTCCAGATTTTTTTTTTTAAATATAAAGATTTTACAAAATTATTTTCATTGTATGAAGGTACACGAGACAATTACCTATTTTTCCTTAAAACCTTTTTTGCTCACAAACCCAACAGTAGATGAAAAAAGCTTAATGAATTTTTTTTCCTCAACTTCACCAGTTTACAACTCTAATATTGAGATAGAAACTTGCAGTGAATACATATGCTCTGCTTTAATATTTGGTCATTTGATACAAAGTAACACTTAACAGTCATAATTATCTCCAAAAGTAATGCAAAGTTATAGTGCATCACTCACATGTTATGTATATAATCATATAAAACTGTAGCCTGTGTCCACACACTCAGATAACCACAAGTCCATGTTTTCTGAAATCTTTTGCCTTATTTTGTGAACTGCATCAGGAGAGGTGCAGTTTTTCTCACTACCTGAAAACAAAATAAAAAATTAGAATGTTAGCTGATATTCTAACAACAACTTTACATAACATAGTGATTGTGTTTTGTGCGACCTATGATTATAATATAGATATACATTTTTTTCAATAATAAATATAGACATTACAAGAAAAAATATTTAGAATAACCATTGTTCAAGAAATCTAAATAGTATATTTTAGAACATTGACTATATTATAAATTAAAATTATTTTATCTTAAAAAAATATATTAAATTCATTAGTATATAAAACTTGATTGATAATTAACCATTTTTTTCATTCCTAAAGGAAAGTGCATAAGCATAAAAAAGACAATGAATCTAGAATTTGTAATATTAAATGCCAGGAAAAGATATCTATCCTCATATCTTAGATGATTTTCATACTAATTAATAAGTTTTTATATATAAGCTAGATGATTCAATAGAAAGTTCTTGATAAAATTAGTTAATAAACTACCTCATAAAAATTAATTTTATTGTTACAAAACGTAAAGTTAGCAATAAACAAGTAGTACATAGGTATCAACTACAAAGAAGTAGATATGTAGGTATCAACTAAAAAGAAAATGGTTATTAACATTTTTATATAAGAAAAATGTTATCAATGAATTGTTTGTGACTATGAATGTGTCATTGTGTCTTTTATGGCATATGTGTTCTCCATTATTATTATTATCGTATCATGAATTATTTCTTAAGATAGAAATTAAGTTGTGACAACAATTTTTAAAATATTATTTTAGTCTGATCACTAATTTTTAATTACTATAACAATAGTATATATAATAAACTTTTGATGCAAAAAGTGTCTTTTTTTGTTATCAAGAAATAGAGAAATAATAATATAACATGTTATTAAAAATCAAGGTGTGATTTTTGTTAAGCAAAATGTTGCTAAAAAAAATGGATAGGAAATTCACATTTCTAAGAACTTATTATATTATATAAAGGAGAAATTTTCCTTAGCTACTTGAGGATATGTTAAATTACACTCATCCTCTCTAGTTTTAAAGTAGAGATTCACATCCTTGTGTTTTTAATAAAATAATATTTACACCCCTTATAATTTTTAAATAGGCATACACCTCATGTTTGTAATAAATGACATTCACTTCTTTTATGTTTTTAATAACATGATACCCATGTCCTTATTTTATTTATAATAATATATTTATAAAAAAAATACATTTTAAAAAATTAATTTTTAAAGATAGTCAATTTAAAAATAAGGGAAATGAGTGTTATTTTATTAAAAATAAAACAGGTGAATGTCAATTTAAAGATTGTGAATATCATTTTATACTAAAAGCATAAGAAAGGAAAATGTCGATTTTAAAACTAAAAAGAATAAGTAAGTGCAATTTTTTCTTGTATAAAAAATGTTTAAGCTTTGTGTAATGAAGTCCAACTTCTCTTTAAGAAACAAAATATTTTCTATAAAAAAAGAGAAACATTGTGAGCAAAGTTGGAGCGGAAATGAGACACATACCTTCAATGGCGAAAGGAACTTGAGGACATCCGCGATAATCAGAACAGTGGCCACAGTTATTACATGAGACAAGGTAGGAAGGCACTGAAAGGTTTAATAGCAATTAGGCACCATTCAATGAACGAAAAAATAGCAGTATTGCTTTCATTGCACAACCAAGGCAGAACAATATATATATTTTTTACGATGTTGCTACAGGATTTAGAATACTTCTTTTCCCCCTTTATTAGTCAATAAACCAGATAATGTTTGAGCTGCTGTATCCTTAGATAATGTTGATAACATTCAAGCAACTGAACAAGGGATATTACATGTTACTTAATGTAAATTTTATTGGAAAGGAGCTACTCATATGTCCTAGATAGCCATCAAATAAACAAACCATGTAGGATCCTAGAGAAATATAGTTCAGAGAAATATAGTTCAAATATGTCCCCTCAGAAATAACAAGGATAACAAATGTTATTGACTAAATTGATAAAAAAGTAAATGGCAACTCACTATCAGGAGATGAAGTTTGCTTGGATGCATGGCGCCAAGGATCTTGTGAGCCGTTTGTAAATATTATTTTGGAACCTGTTCATGTACACCAGAATAGAATACATAAAATCAGATCATTCTCAAGAAATAGTATACACAGTAAAACCATAAGATTCCATAAAAAGTTATTGTACTCAAGAATATGGTTTATATACTAACTCATAAATTCGAAATATGTAAACAGAGAATAGAAATTCATTTTCAAAATGACTTCTTTAGCTCGTGTTCAAGATAACAATCATCAAGGCCCACTAGACATCAATGAACAAATAAAAGATAAATAACAATCGTATATATAATATAATGGAAAAGTCAGAGTCATGTAAGTATAGTATTCATAAACTTTTACATATATTATGAAAATAATGGGGGGTTCGGGGGACGAGAATAACATAAAAATTCAGGCTTAGGCGAGTTTCTATACCAGCAATTTTTGTGCCACCGTAGTATAAATTAGTTGCATCAACGTCAGGAAAGGTGCCCTTTCCATAGACATTTTCGCAAAGGTCCAAGTGGTATCTGCAATGTGTGAGAAACCACTTTGTACATATTAACAACATTATAAAGAAAAAATTCAATAACTACAAACATGAAAGTATAGTGTAATAGTGACAGAATCCTGTCAATAGAGAAGTATGTAAAAAGTGAATAGTGAGGATGAGGAACTTGCTTTGTGTCAACTTTTGAGGAGCGAATACTATCATTTGAGGGAGCCACTTGAAAGTATGCAACTTCAGTGCAAACTTGAAACCACCATAATCGAGCAGAACTGTCTTCGTTAATATCAGTTCTTTTCAAGTACTTCTGATCATAAGTCTGTACATTAACACCAAAAGTTCCAGCGTAGTACTCTTTGACATATTTGGCATAAGCATCCTGCATGTAAATTTAATAGTTTCCATCAGATGTATTAAACCACAAAGACAGCTTTCTCTCATCCCCACCCCAAATGAATTAAAAATCCTGACCCTCATGCACAAGGCTGCCACCTGGTGCAGTTAGGGGAGGGTAGATGCGCACCACCTAACAAAGAAGATAGAAGAAACCTTCCAATTGTGCCAAGACTTGCCCTCTAACAAATGAATTTAAAATAGAATAAAGAGAACCGTTGACTAATTAGATGCACTATCTCTTGCATATTACTTAAGAAAGACACGAGTCAAAATGAAAAACAAAACAGAGAAAAATTATTTAATATGTGCTAAGAAAAGAGGACATGGAGCTTAAGAACATATCTACAGAGCCAGAATCTAGTGTGTTCCTATATGACAAAATACCAAATTTCATGTTTAATCACAATGATGATGGTTAAGGGGCTGAATACATCAGCTACTGTGGTCATTAGACCGTTACGAAGTAATTGGAGTTAGAGAAAACTAGTGAAATAGATATGTAGTTCGTAAATATTTCAGATAAAAAGGCCAGCATAAACCAAGAACCACACCTTATCATAGTGTACATCATGTTCAAATTTGAGACTTTACAACATACTTTTTATGCTATATGAGGGATAGAATAAATCTTGATTGAGTTGTATAGACCAAGAATCTTACATGACTATAAACTTAATTTAGAGTGGCAAAAGCAAAAAAGAAATGTATAAACTATTCATTTGCAAATGGGGTGAACAAAAGGAGGAGGTGGGGGGCGTCAGAGGTTAGAGGTTGTTCGTAAATTATACTAAATCTCCCACCACTACATACACAAAAATAAATAAATAAATAAATAAAGTAGAGAAGAACTCCATCGACCAGTTTTGTAATATTCAGGAAAAGGAACTAAGTTGAAAAGCATACCACCAAGTCCTCTCCAGCCTTCTTTGCGTTAACAAGAGGCTGGCATACTTTATCTGGATTTCCATATTGAAACTGTAACATTCAAAGATCCAGAAAAACAGACTACTGTTAATGGAATTGAATAAAAGAAATTGCAATAAATAACAAAACACCTAAATCGCAACACTTACTGCTACAGCAGCAGCATCAGCCAAATAATAAAAAAAGTCTCCATCTATTTCAAGCTGCAAAACAGAGGGGAATAGTCAGCGTACAACATGACAATCAAACTAGGAAGCCTAGTGAGCAAGATAATTCATATTCTGGGGCAAACTATAATATACTTTTGCAAGGAAAAGGTAACAAAGGAACAGAGCATACATCATCTGCACCAAAAGCGGCCTTTAGTTCCCTTCCACTGCTTGCAAGTTTGTGTTCAACGAGTTGAGTAGTTTCTTGCAGCACTGCTTTACATTCAGGACCTGCTGACTCACCAATCTGCAAATGAAAAATAAAACCAACAAATTAAATAAGAGCGAACTTTGAAAACTTTATACTCCCTCAATTTCATTTTATCTATTGTTTAATATTTTCTCACACATTAAGAAAAACAATAAATCAGTAAATGAAAAGAAATTTTTTACTAAAATGTCCTTACACTTTTCTCTATTTCATTTTTCATAATTGTTGCTCATTTAAACAGATAATGATCACATCTCTTTATAAGCAAAAACCTCTCCCGCTTAATTGGTTTGTGGCTAATAATGAAAATATTTAGACTGGTTTGAGTATTTATTAAGGGTAATATTGGAATAAATTTTACATTGAAAAAATGTAAATGACAATCAATTTGAAAAATTATCAAAAATCTTAAACGACAAATAAAGTGAAATGAAGGGAGTAACATTTAGACTAAAGAACAAAATATCTTCACCTGTTGATCAAATTCTGTGAAGTTATAAACAGCAAGAACAACTGCAGAACTTGCCAGACTTCCACATGTTAAATGGGGAAATTTAAGACGGAACCATGCACTGAGTGCTCCAGAATATGAGCCACCAAAAATGAACCAGGGGTTTTCAATTTTTGTTCTATTAAGCTTTGCATTTAAGGAATTCTGCATGAAATGACAGCAAGAAATCAAATAAAATGGGCGGGAAGCCTGCAATCTAATAAACTATAAACATCATATCCAAGAATGGATTATTTAAAAACTTGACTCATGTCATAGATAAACCTGAAGTACAGTGGGAAAAAAAATCAAACAGAAGATGGAAATATAATCAATTGATTGCTAGAAAGCATCCAAAAAACTATTAACAAAAATTACATGATTGGTTCAACATAAAATACCTTAGCTATAATCAAACATGCTTGCAGGAAACTGTAGAACTAGAAATTGAGGCTTGAATGTGGGAGTAATGTAAATGTAACTACAGCTCTGATATGATGAAGAATGAGGCAGTCCAAACTAGTAGGCCCAAGGGGATTAGTAAACAGAACTATTAGACCATATCTCTAGGCATGGACATCTGGGACTAGATATTTTGCGTGTGAATCATAGGTCTAACAAACCTCACTAGGATAAGTTCCAAACTATATTAGAAAGTGAATATAAGTCTAACTCATCGTATAAAACTTGCAGTGAAGATTGCACCTTACTTATAAATTATAATTTGATAAAATCTCTAATCAATGAATCTCTAACAAGAATAAAGATGTTGTATATGTCCATTATTAGGATTGGGACTCTGTTTTTCTGAGATGGCATTCAGTTAGAATGTCTGAACACATGGACCATCAGTCTATCGTGTTATTTAGCCTTGTACCCCTTCAATATTTTGGATATGCAGAATCTAGTCAATATTTCCTTTCTCATATCTTATTCTAGGAGGTGCCTCTGACCTCGAATTCAGAGGAATACATACTCACTCTATCAAACTTCAATTACAATCATAAAATATTACAAGCCCAGGTAAAGTACGAAAGCGATAATTGCTGAGGAGCAATCCCATTTCATGCTCTTACCATTCAAAATGAATTATCTCTTCTTTAAAACATTAGAAATATCCAGATATCTTTCTTATACTACATGCAATGCAATTCAACCTGTTTTAAATAGATGAAAACTAGGTAACCTTAGTAACAGAAAACATCATTTGAGAATTATCTCAATGCCACTGACCATTGCTTACCTTAATCTATATCCCAATGTCAATCCAATCACATTAATCTTTTCCAATAAACTTTTACAGCTTTTTAAAATTTGGTTCTTAGCAACTTATATGTGAACAATGGCTTGCATTGTTCATGCTCTTTTAGTCATCTAAAAACTTCAAACAAAGAGCTATCCACAATTTTTTTTCTACAAAATCTCTTAGGCTACTATTTACTAACTTCATTTCTACCAAGTTGCTATCAACTACAACAGAAAAACAATGTAGCTTGCCTGATAATACTGGCGAAAAACAGCCAAATCAGAGAGTGCCTGCTTGGATGAAAGATATTTCAAATTTTCTGTCTCCAAAGAATTGAACGGAGAACTCTTTCCATAGTAGCGATGTTCCAGAGAAACCAAAGCTGCTCCAAACTTCTTTGCCAGTACCTATAGACAAAAAAAACAACAACAAGGGAATTTGTTTATACCATCAAGTTTGCTTCAAAAAAATCCACATAATTATTTTATTGGAACCAAAAGAAAAATCAGTCTTGTTGGGGAGGGGATCCTAACTTTTAAAGCGTTACCTCTCTCCTCATAGAGAATAAATATATGGGCCAACCCAATATTTGTTAGTACAGATGAGTACCCTTTTCCCTTCTGATTGCAGACATATTTGAGGGCAGACATACAAACCAATAAAAAAAAATACTTTCTCTGCCAACCTAATTACAAGACTCAAATTACCTAATTTATCAAGATTAAGGAAAATGGTTTATGGTTGGATGTAATAAAACTGTCATAATTTTTATATACATATTTTTTAAAACCACCCTTATCATTAATACATTTTTCTCTCTTCTAAATGTTTATCAGTCCAATTTCTTTGTCTTTTAATCAGGGGTATTCTAGTCTAAAAGTAATTAATGCAACAGAGATATAGATGGGGTCTAAGGAAAATGAAACTCTGCTTTACAAATAAAAAAAAACGAAGAGTGTAATACAAATTTGGACCAAGAATTTCAACTTACAGCAAGATAGTCATTAGCTATGCCACTGTTTGTGCCTTCACCACCGATTAACAAAAAAATTGGTCCATCAGGAATCCGGAAATAGTCTAGGAACTCATAGTAACGCTGCCGGAATTGACGGTGGTCCTGCAGGGCAACAACCAATTTTTTTATGCATATAGTAACATTGATTTTCCAAAATTAAAAAGTTAACAGAACTCAATACAATAAAATTTTTGCTTCTAATTTTGCATTGAGATTGAGGGAGATACATTGGGCGAGAAGTGATCGAGGGTTTGGTCGAACCAGAGCTCCTGATGGGTGAGATATTTGTCCTCGGACAACTTATTAAGCAGCGTACGAGGAGGAATAAGTCCGTAACTGAACGCCGGAAAAGAAAGAAACAGCAACAACACTGATGCTGTCGCAATCACCCAATCTTTCTGTCCCATACTTTGGCTTTCTCGCTCTTCACTTTGGGTTTCCCCGTCAAAATTGAATGATATCGTAGAGTCTTCCAACCTCAAATATTTAAATATTTGTATCGTGTTACATGAGATCAAAATATATGCCTAGCATAGATTAATTTATTTATTTTTCTGGATAGTAGTAAAAAAATAGGGAAAAGAAATGGATTGAACTATTTTTTTTATTACTTTTAAGAATTATTTAAAAAATTAACGTAATAATAAAAATGAAATTCTAATAAATAGTTTTTTTTGAAAAATGTAAACTATAATTTTATAACTTAAAAAAAAATTATTTAATGTTAAAAAAATTATAAAAATAATAATATAGATTAATATAATATTTATGTAATGAAAGTTGACGGAGATCTTACTAATTATTCTCTAAGAGACAATTGAGAATTGAGTAAGATTATTTAATAGAAGATCCGTGAAAGAAAATTATAAGATAATTTTAAGATGAAAAAAATTTAATGTTTGTCTGATTAAATCCTTAATCTACGAATATGCATATATATTAGTATGAGATATTCGAGATTTATGAAATATGGTAGAAAACGTTTATTTAATTGTAATTATAAAAATATAAAATTTTATATATATATATATATTTATATATATATATATTTTTTTTTTTTTTGTGATTATTGCTTGAGACTTAGTTGAAAATGTGAAATTTGGATACTTTTATCATACTCTTTTTTTTTCTTCTAATTTACTATATATTTTATTGTTATAATCATTTTCCTATAGATGGAGAGTCAACATAAGGGTAGAAAGTAAAATTTATCTGTAATATAATAAATTTATAATAATATAGGATACGGTGTGATGTCGGATTTTAGTAATAATAAAAATTTAAATCGATTCTGTATTTTAAAAAAGTTAAACATGTATTATTATTGTAACAGATGTAATAATTATATTTTGTTGAATTAAATGTCTAAATTATATTTTTGATATATTATACCAATTATATCTATGAATATTTCTAAAAATAGTCACTTTTAAATTTGTTAAACTAAAATAGAATTGGACCAAAATATGAGAAATTAAAAAATATTTTAATAAAATGTTAATTTCTACATCATTATTTTAATTATAATGAGAATATTAACATCAATACGACTAATCACGTCAAAGTTAAGTATAACATTATTAGTTACAAGAGATTAAAATACAATATTTCCTAAAAACGAAAGACTAAAAAAATATCAATTTGGAAGAATAAAAGAAAAAAAATCTATAAAGAAATAATAATATATTTGTACCATTATTTTATAATTTTATGGAATTATTTTGAAATAGCTAAGTTGAAAGATAAATTAACGGTAATAATATATCACAAGTTCATCGGAAATGTTTTCAATAAAGTGAAAATCAGATATCAAAATAGAATGAAGTTAATTCCAAATATCCATATATTTGTTTCAGTTCTTGTAATTTATGATATGTTAAGTGATAAAAATAGGTGAAAGTGTGAAAAATGTTCTAATGTTAAAATTAGTATATAGATTAATGTAGGATAAATGTAAACATAAAGTGAAATACAAATCTACTATCTTTTATCTTTTAATTTTGCAATACACTTTTATTCTGAAATCTTAAAAATATTAGGTAAAATATGTTTTTTTTTATCTTATTTATTAAAATATTTTTTATAATTTTTTGTTAGATAATTTTTGTAAAATATAAATATATATTTTTTAATTTCGTTAAAAAAATATGTTGATGTGACTATTGTTTAAAGTTATATATATATATATATATTTTTTTTTTTTTTTAATTTTTGTCAAATATCATCATGTTTATTATATATAATTTTTTTTGTATTAGTTTAATTTCTGTAAAATATAAATATATTTTTTTGTTAATTTTTTAAGTCTGAAAATGTATTATTATATCACATTGAAGATTTTCGCAGTGTAAAAACTACTTCAATTCCTTGAAGAAAAATGAATTAATTACTTTTGTGATAAGATAACCTTATAAGTTCATATAGGAAGTTATAAAAATTATAGCTTATAAATTATATTTCACATAAAAATAAAAATAAAAGATTATATTTTTCATCCATTCAAAATCAGACTTTTATTCACAATATAATATAAAAACTTGAAAATTCTATAAAGTATAATATATAATAATAAAAAAACAATAAGAAATATAAATAAAAAAATTCCAAAGTAAATAATGGAAAAGTATGAAATGACAGAACCTAACTCTGTTTATTTGAACCAAATATTATACTTTATAGAATTTTGTTTATTCACAAAATTTAAAACCACTTTTTTTGGGCTAATGGTGAGTTTGTATTGCATGAAGTCACTGGTTCAAAAACCTTATTAGTATTGATGTACCAAACAAAATTGAGTCTTTTGAATGCTTTATTTTGGCTTGTTTTCTTTTACATCATTATTTTGACTTGTTAGACCCCATTAATTTTTTCATTAAATGAAGAAAATAAACTAAACTGACATTAATCAGAAAGCAGAAGTATGATTCTTACACACTAACTTCTCTGTCATTCAACTGTATATACCTTTCCAAGCATATTATGCATAGGGTATCCGTGTTGAACAGTGATTTAATGTGGAGGGACCACAGACTCAAATGGAGTAATGCCAACCAAGTCCACGTTTTTCATCCGGGTGTAGTCGTTGTTGTAGTTGGTGTTTTAGGCCAAGACAATAAAAAGAGAGAAAATTTGTAACATTTTTTGTTAGGATGTCCCTTTCTTGAGATTCAAGAAAGATGTGCTCCAAAGTAAAGAGATATGGGTGATGAGAGTAAATGAATGAAGAGAAAAAAATGGAAGAGACAATTAGATACTGAATATGTTTCGGTTCCCCGAATGGCTGTGAGACACATAAACAAGTAGTTGCAACCGTGAAGGTCATCATCATTATAGTATAGTAGTAAATGATACCGTCTTTCAAAGACAGACAAGTGCTCAATAATTCAATATTTCGACAGAGCAAAGCTGGAAACTAAGGCTACTTCTACTTCCAACCTTCAAACAAATGTCACAATCAATCAATCAATCAAAGAATTAAGAAAAAATAAAAGATTTCAGATGCTACAATTTCTACCACCATAGGTGGTTTGGCTAAAGTTTGAATTATTATAATCTCTATCTACCCTTCCCTTCCCCTTGTTTGTTGGAAATATAAGAGAAAAACTGTGTTGTGTCGTGATAAATAACACTACTCTAAAAGCAAATTCTGATGGACTTCTGGTGCAACCCAATATCCAGTTTGCTCTCCAAGGTTTATACAGCTGCGTTGTTAAACCCGTCGAAAACTCGAGACCAAATACGTTGAAACTTCACAAACAATGCTCAGAAAATTCTAAAAGAAAGACATTGTACAGAAAATATATTCTCGTCTTACATAGCCTCTCGTGATTGTCCTACTTTACTCCATGGGATATATGTTTCAGTTGGCCACCATTACAACATAACATCCAACTTTTAAGAACAAAATCAATGTATTTGAATGACTACAATTATCAGGATGTCAAATCTTACAAGAAAAAACCAATCTAAACTTTATAAGAAATCTAGAAGATATTAACCTCTAAATAATTGTCATAAAATAATTTCAATCTTATGAATAAATAAAAAGATTAATAGTGTCATTATTCCAACATGCTGGCATTTTCAGTGGCATAAAAAACCTTCAAACCTTAAAAGTTACCACACAATTCATTGCATGGGGATTAAAAATTTACAGTTAACAATGCTAAGCAGTAACATATGATGTGTTAAAATAGGAAATTGGTCTCCACCATACTCCTCAAATGACTTGATGATCCAACACATTTGAGAGAATAGGATTGTGAACACAGTAGTATGGCAACCTTGTATCTAGAATGCATGAGAAATATATAAAGCCTTTCCTCTTTAAAGATTTCTGGTGTATGATCCTGTTGCAACTGCATTTATGGCTGCCAACAATAGACAAACATTCCTGAGAAATGTGTATGCCACTACATGTCATGCATACTGTAACATGGATATTTGTAGTACAAAAGTTACATGGCTCTACTTTACTTTCATAGTCACCAGTTGACTGCACTCCAGATGAACAGATGAAGGATATAGAATGGGAGTTATAAAAGGGTCTTTTAATTGTTCTCTATATCATCATTTGCTTCAACTCTCTAATCAAACAATGGTTAAGCAACAGACGAGTAGGAATTTCAGTGTAACTTTGACCGAACGTTACAACAGGTTTTTACCATATAGAGAAATCAATTTCTAATTTCTAATGTACTCTTAGGAAGCAATTCCTAAAAGTACTTAAAATTCTTTTTAACCAGCGTAACATTTCTTTACGTCAATATGTGAAGGATTTTCCATCCCACAATTAGGAAAACATAATAATAGTCCTTGGAGGTTGCTTAACTGCTTATTCATTAAACAACTAAGTCCATGAAGATTGAATGATGCCATGACAGGCATGCTTTAAATTCCAATTAGTTAATCGTTCAACACGATAACTAATTGAAAACAACATAGCACTGGAGATGAATGCAACAACAATTACAAAGCAATGATCCAAGTTCAAGTGTAGTAAGATGAAATTCTGCTATTTTAGTCAAAATTTCATTATCCTAGTAAGACTTTAAAGAGGAGATGAGCTTGCAGTATATGCAAGTACTAGGAATGCTTCCTTTTATGCAACATGCCCCTAACAGAACATATTTTCTAACTAGTCAGGCAAAATTTACTCTCCATGCATCCTAACCTGATTATTTGATGTTGGTTCATGTATTCTCTGAGGCTTCATGTTCAAATCAATCATTTTGGTTCCCATCATGGCATGCTCATCAGCATTAGGTTCTGACGTCAGAATCGGAGGCATCCTGTGATTTTGCTGTTTTTCTCCCATTTTCATTTTGGGTAGTGCATTTTGTCCTCTTTTAGTCTCACCTGGATCCAGAGGTTGTGAAGCTGGGTTTTCTGACTTACCAGGTTTATCTCCTGGAAACTATGTTGCAAGCAGATATTAAACTTTTTTTAAAACAAAAGGCATTACTAAGGCCCTCCTAAACCATGACCAATTGATGTTTGCAAGGAGAGGAATACATACCTCAACTCTCTGCCTAAAAAGAAGATATCTTTCATGTGTCCTTTTACCTCCAACATGAACTATCATATCACACTGTAAACAAAGGGAGCTTCCATCTGTCTCGCAATAGAAGAAAGCTGCATCCAGATTCAAAGGAAAACAGCAAATGAGGAAAAGGAATATGAGTATCAGAAGAATGGGATAGCGGAAGAAGAGTATCTACCAGGTGCATTCTCACAAATGTCGCAGCGTGGCACATCACTTGGACTTGCTAGACCGACCCTTACATGCCGGCTGGCAAGCTTATTACACATGTGAACCTGCCACTCCAATATAGTTTAAACTTTGAGCCACTGCTTGAAAGATTTTGACCAGGAAAAGCTAAGACTTGAAGTAAACCAACTTGGATTTCTTAATTACCCAAGTCCAAAGAAAGATAATTCTGATAAAAGTATATACTTATTCTTAAGCAATAACACAATCGGTGAGTTAAATTTCAAGTCCTTCAATTTGAGGCACCAATTAGACATAACAGCCCATTAGATTCTTATTTTTAATAAGAAGGAACTTTCTGCTTTCTCCAACTTCAGCCAATTCATTCCAACATCTATTTGGAATAACCAAGTGGTATTCAGAGCGCGAGCCTTGGCACAGCAATAAAGTTGCGCCTTGGTAACCGATTCGCCATAGATTCAAATCCAGAATTAACCTCTTTACATATACAAAGATAAGGTTATGTATAATGACCCTTTGCCATACTTTTGCATAACGAGGAACTTTCCGACCCAGAGGCACGTTAGTTTTTAATTTAATCAGGTGGTATTCAAAGGTCTAACTAATCTCCCTTAGCAGCGGGTTGATCCACCAAGAGAGAAAAAGTCCCCAAATGTTATAACTCCATACTCAAGGGAGGATCGAACCTCCAACTAGTTAAGTGATGCCACACACATTTGGTTCAATGATTAGAACATTGTTAAGAAATGATTGAAAGGAAAAATTGCATTAATCACGAACAAAATAGATAAGATGAATGTAAAAAAACATCATGAAAAGGTTGAGAAAACAACATAGTATACAACAGGCATTGAGGGAAAAACACGAATGAATAACAAAGGAGCAAGAAGAAAAAAAAAAGGAAAAGAGAATTGACTAATAAATGATGAGAGTATGCATATAAGCTAGTGAAGAACAAACAGTTAATTAATTAAGAAAAAAAAAGGGTGGAGAAGTGCACCTTCTCATCACAGGCACGGCATAGCGCGGCCTCATCAGCGGCGCAGAAAACGATAGCTGCGGCGCTCTCACAAGCATCACAAAGCGTTCGCATAATTGAAGTTCAACCCTTGGAATTTGAAGGTGTGTTGTTTTGCATGATCCAAGAGTGGGAGATGGATATATTTATTTATTTATTCAAAAAAATTCACAAACACTGACACAATAAATGTGTGTTTGTCAATTTTGTTGGCTGCAGAGGTTACTTCTCAGCCACAAATTCAAAGCCACTCTGTCTCGGTGTGGTGTGGTGTGTGGCCTTGACAGCACCTCTCGCATTATTCTCCTCCACAACAATTCATATCCCACCTGGGTGGGACCCATTTAATGCTCTTTTATTTATGTCTTAACTCTAAATTTTCACTAATTTTTTTTAAGCTCTTAACTCTAAGAACCTCATTGAAACCATAAATTATAACAAAGTTTAATTTTATAACAATTCTCTTCAAATATATAAAAGAACCTTTATTGTACGACAACACAGGAAAGAATCATTTTCTGTGAAGTCCATTTCTAAGAACAGTTCATCCAAATGTGTTGCCATGGAGGAAAAAAGAAAGAAAGAAAAGAAAGACAGTTTGAAAAATTCTTATCCTTTTCATTTTATACATGTTTTTATTTCTAATTTTAGTAAACAATTTAAAAAATCTATTGAAAATTTTCTTCTTTTCTTCTGTTCTTCTGTTTTTCACTTTCATTCCGAAACCAAACATTTCAACTATTTGAACCTAATTACTGTTTTCTTTCTATTTATAATTTTTTTACTAATTTATAAGAACTAAAAAACATAATTAATTTAGTTAGTGATGTTAAATTTTTCAATAATTTATATTTTTCCAAATTATCCTTAGCATTGGTAAGATTTATCATATCATTATTTTCACTTAAAAAAAAAATACAAACAAATTTCTCCAAAGATTCTTACATTCATGTTAATTGTTGTGCCACATGACATGTTCTTGAGAAGCTAGAGATTCATTGTCCGTGGTCGTTTTATTTATATTATGTTTTCAAAAATTTATATATTTTTTTAAGTTTATTACATTACTTAATTTATATTATGTGCTAAAATTATTTTAAAAAATAAAACTAAAATCCTTTGAAACACGCCCTAAATCATTATTCATGGAGAATAAACTAAAACAAAAACTATGTTAAACTATCTTGATTAGTATTAATTTAGAAAAGAAAAAAAAATTACTATTCTGAAATACTTTATCTATCTCATTTCACATAGTAACCCTTTTTTGTTTTTGAAAATCTTTAAACCTTGGTTTTTTCTTTTTACATCGAGCATTATAATTCTTTAAAATAATTGGAGTTTTAGTTATAAAATAATCAAAATAAGTTGCTCATTGTGTAATGAAGGGAGAAACATTTTATTATTTTCTCAATTTCTAAACCTTTTATATCATGTATTCTTTATCAACTCTTTCAAATTTATTATTCCATATTAATTTCATTAATAAAAAAACAACATAACTATTTGTAGAATCAAATTAATATATTTATTAAAAGTTAAATATTTTTTTCGTCTTATTTTGTTATTTAATTTTTTTAAATGAGCTGATGTGATTGTTTTTGTCAAATTCACTAAATTATCTTAAAAAAATATAACATGACACTAGCTAACGTGATCATAATTACTAATGAGACTAACATATAAGACAAATCTATATATATTATATAATATATTTCTTGTGACTTCGTATATATTAAATAAACATAAACACATCAACATTATGTTATATTTTTTTATTAAACAATTTAACGCGATAACATTATATTATATTAAAAAAAAGAAGATTAAATTTCCACTAAAATTAATAATAAGATAAATTAAAAAATTTTAGAGATATAAAAAGTTAAAAAAAAAAAACCAGTACCCCCATTTGAGGTAGATTCATGTGATGTTTTTTCATATTTTTAGCCCGATCCATACAAGTTGCGAGGAGGTTAAAGAGACAGAAAAGAAGCTTGAGCAGCCCTACCTGTAGTCGTACGGTAACATGTTCGTACGTTGTCTCCATGTCCTTTTCTCTATGCTCCTACGTTGTTAAATTTAAATTTTCTCAATGCCTCCAATGCATTCTCATTTATGAATTTCTCACTCATATATTCCCAACCCTAAAAATGTCTCCTTTCTAATTCTGTAGTATGCTTTTAATACACGTATGAAAAAAATAAAAAATAATAAAATAATTATACACAATGTGATTACCATATTCCAATAATGAATAGTTTAACTTAATCTTAAAAAAAAAATATAAAATAGATAACATTTTGATAAAACTTGACCATGTTATAATAATATAGTTGATTATTCGAAATGGATGGTTTAGCTGGTTTATTTTTATCTATATGATTTAGCCTTATAAATTTTTTATATATACATCATTTTAGTCTATTTCTTAACAATAAATTACTCATAAAAAGAATGAAAAACAGCACCACAGGGTTAGTGTGGAATAAAATGCAATCCAAATGTCAATGTTTTAGTGATCTAATTGACTTGTGATTTACGTTCACTTAACCTATAAACTATCCTGAGAGGGCAAATAATAATTATAAGTTAGGCTACAAATCGATAGTAATTATGTCATGGAGAAGACATAACAGTTTCCATATCTTTCTTTCAGACCATAACAACACTTATTTAAGCCAAGTTTTTGGTCTACAAACATAGTTCATATAACAAAAAGGTAAACAAAAAAAAAAACCCTGGTTGATTATTTTCTACTCATTGCATGAGCAACATCACCTTTAACACGTTCTGGAAAATAAAGCTATGAAACTACCAAACATCCAAATTGACATTCAAAAGTTTAGATTTTGAAATAACAACTAGCATAATTTTCTAATCAATATCAATATTCATACTAAAGAAGAAAAAACAAGCAAGCATGGACAAAGCTTGCTATTTTTGCATACTCTTTTGGGAGAATGATGTGAAAAGCAATTATGTAATGCAACTCCTATCAAACTCAGCAACAACTATTCCCTCTATCTTTTGGTTTCACTTTAAAACTTCATATTAACAATTATATTGTTACTCTTCCAATAAGATCTTTTCTTTTTTAATGGAAAACACTGCAGAATTTGCACATCAGAAAAAGATGGTGAGAACACCAAATAAGGATTCTCCACGACATGCTAGCATCTTGGAAAGAATTAACAATTTATTTAGGTACATCCTCACCCATGATTGAGGCTTATTTATTATTAATGAAATTGGAAACATCTAAAATAATTTTGCTATATGCTTCCTTGTTTGGTTGCATCAGTAAACTCAACTAGCCTCTAATAGATTGGAACACGAAGAATCTTTTCCAAGGATCGATCATCATTAATACAATAATTTAAGAGAATTCTTCCCACTAATGGATATAACTTGTATTTTACTATGCATATAAATGAATGGTTGTCTCTGTTTATTATTATTAAGGAGAGAAAGGTTTTGAGCACTCTGATGACATGAACTCGTGTACAAAACAAAACTTGTCACTGTTTTTTATAAGATTTTAATACAATTTCTCAACTTATGAAATGAAACAATGCCTTGTATTGGGGAGGAAGAATTAGAGTAAACTTTTGTTACTGAAAATAACAAACAGCTTCTGCAAAATCAATGTTTTTTCATAGCCTAAAATATACAAGCATGATCCCAATTATAGCTGTCATGGAAACATTTATGCAGAAAAATAAAATAAAGTTGGGTTGGTGATATTTCGTACGAAAACCGTAGTTTTGAAGTTCAAATTGTATTGGTGGTAAGTGTGGTTGCCGTGGTATACTGGTTATCTTCTTTCACACACACGTCAACGACTGAACCTGTAAAAGTTGAAAAAAGAAGGTACCACGTGCATGTGTTTCACCCATTTATCAACCTCTTCTCTTTCTACATAATTGAACTCATCCCTTTTCTTTTCTCATCAATTCAATTAGAATGTTCATAAAAATCTTACGTAAGGAGTTTAATAAATATATATAATTGGTATAAAATCCTTATATTAAAAATTTTCTTGGTATGATCTTTAAAATAGTTAATATTAATAATAAATTGACCATTGGTTGAATCTTAAACATGTAAGTGGAAAGCTTTACTATTTATAATTGTTCTAACCAGATTTTTCCCAATAAAAATAGAGAAAAACTTAGGAAAAGATAATGTAAAAAAGCGAACAATGAGTATATTATTTATTATTTTTTAATTTTTAAAATTGGTTACGTGAATCCTCTATAATACTTTTTTTGGAATTTTGAAATTATAGTCTTTGAATGAGGTACATTGGTACAGTGTAGTGGGTAGGTTGGTAATTTCGAGCGATGGTGATTTTGGAGAGAGGAATGTTCCTTCATAGCTCGGTCGTTAAATTTGTTTGAAAAAAAGAGAAGGAAAGAAAAAAAAAGGTGAAAATGTAGAGTGAACTGCAACTAACAAATTAAGAGGGAGACGCCATATCTTGTTCTCACTGTTTCAAAAGCGCATAACACACTCACGATTTTCGTGCTTTCAGGTTCACCCTTTTCTCTCTCATTTTCCTTTCTCCTCTTCAACCACGCATCTTCTGGCACCTCAACAATTTTCAGCTTCGATTTTCCTTTCGTCACCTTCTTCTCTTACTGTTCCGCCTTTTGATTTCAGATTGCATTTGCGCAGGTTAAGAAATGCTTCAACGTTATTTTTTCTTTTTCTTTTTCGATTATTCCTGCAGTTTTATTTCGCTTTTCCGTTGCTTCTTTTCCGAAGTTGTTTTTCAACTTCCGCATTGTATTTAAGGCTAGAAGCCTTCTCAGTTCTTTATTTAAGGCTTATTAATGTTATCATCATTCACAATATTGTCTTTCTTAATTTGTTGTTGTTTATGAGAACTTTTTTTTTATTTCAAAAAAATTGATCTAGAGCTTTTGTTTGTGGTGAAAATGTGAATTTCCTTGTGTTTGATCGATAATAATATATGTTTATTATCTGAAGCTTGGATATTAATTCGGGACCTCCAGTTCCATTGTTAACTGTTTCTTCGAAAACACGGCAAAATTTGCGTCATATTAACGGTTAAGCTGTGAGCCACCTTGCAACTTTGATTTTATTTTTAATATAATATTTTGTTTCTAAGTTATCCTATATTTTGTTTGGATTATCTTCTATATACTAAATTTAGGAGAACTAGTAGACAATTTTAAAGAATAGAAACAACTAGAATTTTTAGTAAGATAATTATGTCCATTCAATTTTTTCTTTTCTTTGGCAATACTATTCCAGATATTTTAATCCTAAATTCTCAGCACACCAAGTTGGTGAAGAATTTTCCTGCAAAACTTGACTCCCCAGTCTTTGTCGCCGTTGGTAATTCTATCAAACTAATTCTAAAATTTCAATGTTCCATGTGAGGGAGAATTTGACAGTCTGTTCTGTGTCTCAGGGAACATCCCAGAAAACTCCAATTTTTCCATTAGAATACGTAGAGCACCGCATTTTTGTGTAAAAATTACAGGAGCATGTCATGCTGGTCAATTATTATTTTTGGCCCCTCTCTGGCACCATTGAATTTAAAATTGCATAGAACATCATTCTTTTATTTTCCTTGCTTGTTTATGGAGTTGTGACCTTTGATTAGTTTGTTGCCGCAGATAATGATTGGGGATTGAAAGCTTTGGTGGCCCTTCTGTTCCATACAATACCAGCAATAGTACAAAACAACTTAAAAAGTAATAAAATAACTGAATGCCGAAGTGGCCTTTTGGGGTGCTTTGAATTCCGGACATGGTCTTGTTGCTGGTGGTGGCATTGAAGTTTTAGAGAGAAAGTAGGGAAAATGGGTTCCATTGCAGAGGACGACGCAATGCAAGGCCCAACAGGCAGTGAGGAGAGGATTCTTGTTTCTGTTCGTGTGAGACCTGTGAATGAAAAGGAGCTCGCAAGAAATGATCTGTCTGAATGGGAATGCATTAATGACACAACCATCATGTACAGGAGCAACCTTTCAGCTACAGAAAGGTCCCTGTATCCAACAACTTATACATTTGGTATGAAGAGTTTAATCTTACTATTCCATACGTAGATTTGCTGATGTTAGGTTTACGTATGAAAGCTTATAATCGAGATGCAGAATGCTATTGGCTGAAAACATTTTTGAGAGAAAAATAAGTTGGAACATGGACTTAATTTAATTTTGCTTCATACAAAGGCTACCTTGATTGCGAAAATTTTTCGGTGTTTTGAATGGTTTTTTATTTATAAGATCAGGCGAAATGAATTCACTAAGAGAATGTGGTCGGAATTCACCGTAATTTATGTTGGAGACTATGGAATTTTTCGGGGTTTTCAATCAAGGGCTCTTCGGGATCTTTGTTTAGTCAAAGTTATATAAAAATGTCTTAAATCTGGTTGTTTCTGTACATGGAAATAGAAGGCGGTTCATTGTTTTTGGCATTAAAACAGTTTTACTTAGACCATACTCTTGGCTTTAATTCCATTAGATCAACATGGGTTAATATCTAAAATTGCTTCCCTATGTTGATCCACCTTGATTTTTTTTCTTTTTGCTGTAGATCGAGTATTTAGGTGTGACAGCCACACAAGACAGGTGTACGAAGAAGCAGCTAAGGAAGTTGCTCTTTCAGTTCTCAGTGGCATCAACTGTGAGATTTTTTCCCCTTTACCTGCCTTTCTTCCTTTATAAGAATGAACTTCCTTGGAATTTTTACATTAACAACTCCGGGTTGGCTTATTTGGACTTTGATTAACTATTTGATCAGCAAGCGTTTTTGCTTATGGGCAAACAAGCAGCGGAAAAACGTACACCATGAGTGGTATAACAGAGTACGCCGTAACAGATATTTTCAACTACATTGAAAAGGTAAATGAAATCTGAACTCATCTATTAATCTCTGCATTGCCTTGTCATTGTCAAAACCCTATATTGATTATATTTTGATTTTTCACAGCACACGGAAAGGGATTTTGTTTTGAAGTTTTCAGCATTGGAGATCTATAATGAATCTGTCAGGGACCTCCTTAGCATTGACAGTACACCTCTCAGACTTCTTGATGATCCAGAGGTAAATATCTTCATCAGTTTTCTTCAAAAGCTGGTGCTTCTACATTGTATTAACAATTTACAAGTTAAACAGAAAGGGACAGTTGTGGAGCGACTCACAGAGGAAACTTTAAGTGACTGGAACCATTTTCAAGAACTTATTTTTTTCTGTGAAGGTAAGGACTAAGTAGAATTTACTTTCTTTTTCAATTTTGTTTTCGTTTAATTTTCCTCTTTACAATTTGATTTTTTGCCCAGCCAGAGCTGACTGCATAGTTATCATAAAAATGATTGCGTTTTTCAGCTCAAAGGCAGATAGGGGAGACAGCCCTGAATGAAGTGAGCTCCAGATCTCATCAGATTCTCAAATTGGTACGCGTGTTCCTAATTTTGTCCAAGGGAAGAGAAGTTTATAGGACCTTATTGCTAACATTTCCTAAATAATATGATTCTTCAGACAGTTGAAAGTTCTGCGCGTGAATTTATGGGAAATGACAAAATGAGCTCCCTTGCCGCTTCTGTGGTACGACTGATTCACTCAAATTACAGAAAATATAAAAAGAATTACTTTATTATGTTGAAGAACAATATTCGAAACTCAAAATTATATTTTTTACCCGGGTACAGAATTTCGTTGATCTTGCTGGGAGTGAGCGGGCATCCCAAACTAATTCAGCTGGTACGAGGTTGAAAGAGGGTTGCCACATAAATCGTAGTTTACTAACTCTAGGAACTGTCATCCGCAAACTGAGGTTAGCTTATGAATTTTGCATTTGAATATTTATTTTACTTAACTAAATGTATACTGTCTGCATATACTTTTGCCTTACCCAGAACTTTACCCCACAAGCAACCGATCCTTTAGACAAGTTGGAAGATTGTTCACTTTTAAAAACATACGGCTTTTTTGGCTACATGAGGTTACTTTTCTTATAATATGGTGATTTCTTGACCACGCTTCAAAATTCAAATGAGTGATTTTTATTTACTGATCTTTCTAAAGGTAGAATCTGCAAAACTGTATTAAATACAAAAAGGAAACCTCCATAAAGTTTTTCTGTCATTTCTCTCTTTTTTCTCTATCATCTGTCATTTCACTGCTCACTTCATGTTCATATATATTAACAGGTTAGCTTTTTCTCTGTTTTTATAAGTATAGTCTACTTGTGGTACAAAAATATTATAGGTATTAAATATTGACAACCAATGAAGAAACACAAATATTTACCATTTAATCCCCGAAACTCTTGGACGCTCCTTAATCGTTAATTTACATTAGTATGCAATCATCTGGCCAACTGATTCTGTTGCTACCAAGTTTATTACTTTGGGAATTATGACGAGGAGAAACTCTTTCAGACTGTTTTTTTTTTTTTTTTTTCATTATGCGTCAATATAATCAATATTTGATATATTAACAATCTTTTATACTCAGTTTTGGAAACACTGCTTTAATCTGAAAACAATTAATTTGATGGCAGCAAGGGGAGAAATGGACATATTCCTTTCAGAGATTCGAAGCTAACCCGCATACTGCAGTCCTCATTATCAGCTAATGCTAAAACTGCAATCATCTGCACCATGAGCCCTGCAAGGAGCCATGTTGAACAAACCAGAAATACCCTTTTATTTGCTACTTGTGCTAAAGAAGTTACAACCAATGCAAAAGTCAACGTAGTGATGTCTGATAAGTTGTTGGTCAAGCAACTGCAAAAAGAGTTGGCTAGACTGGAAAGTGAGTTGAGAAATTCGGGGCAAAAGAACCTTAAATCTGATTCTTCAGCATTGCTGAAGGAAAAAGACCTCCTAATTGAGATGGTAAGGACCAACATTTTCAGAACAAAGATTCGTTACGTTTATCAAAGTAGAATTTATTACGCTAGTGAAATATATTAACCATAATGTTACATCATGTAAGTTTATTTCCTTAAAAGTAGGTTGTCTCCAGGTGGTTGTTTAATTTCAACTATTTGTTACTGCTCCTGTAATGTTCTGCAGTTCCCGGTGTATATTCTACACGTTCCATGTTGTAGTCTTTTTGCATTGAATTATTCTTTAGACAACAAGGGTGTGCTTTGGCACGGTGGTTCTCATTTTAAGGTCCTACCCTGAAGTACTCACACGAACTGCCAATTTCAATTGGTCTTTTTTTTTATATAAAAAAAAATGGATTTTGGCGAGTTAACCTCAAATTTTTTCTATGTATCGTTACTGACCATTTACGCGGCAAGCAGCAGATGAGTTTTAGAATACATGGGGAATAAGGACACTATAATTTCCTTGAGCCTGAGCTTGTGTTTCTTTCTTAAGCTGTAAATATGAATCCTGTTGCTGTTCCTCTGTCATGCAGTTAAAGAAAGAGGTAGAAGATCTGACGATGCAGCGGGACCTTGCTCATTCTCAAATCAAGGATATGCTTCAAGTGGTTGGAGACGATACGTCCTCAACTGAATTGGTATGAGTACTGTATTTGCCTACTCTAAAGCGTTAAAAGTAGTAATTTTAATTCCTTTTTGATCTATTTTATGTTCAAACCCAATCTCCAGGACAGTTTTGGTCGTCCGTATCCCAAATTACGTGTGCGAAATTCATTTGACTTTGATGATAATCGACCTGTCGAAAGACCAAATTTATCAAGTTTTGACTGTATTGAGAGTGTCAGATCTTTTGATGCATCTCAATATTCAGATGGACATAGTTTTAGCTCTGATGAGAACTATTTCCAACTCCCTGATTTGGAGAAGAGTCTTCCCGTCAGGATTTCTTCCCCTGTGCTTTCTATTGAAAGTCTTAATGATGCAAGGAATGATTGGGATCAGAAAAGCGCTCAAGATCAGGATGCAGATAATTTAGAGGAACGCTGCAGGGAAGTTCGGTGCATTGAGTCAGAAGACATAATTACAAATACCAATACACACTCAAATCCAGCAGATATAAGAAAAAATATATACACAGACTCTACTGCATCATCTCCAACCGTCTCAGGATTAACCGAAGTTGACAATAGAGACAAAGAAGATCTATATTTTTGTTCATCTGGATTAAAGAACAACGAAGAAATAAGCAGCTTTGAAGAACGTTTTGTTCTTCCCACTCCAGAGAAAACATCTCTATCGCTGACACAAAGTGGTGCATCTAGTTCTAAAACTGTGAAATTAACCAGAAGCAGAAGTTGTAAAGCAAGTCTCATGAGAGATCCATCTTCAGATTGGTTTGAACAAGAAGAAATGATTCAGAACACCCCCCCAATAGGAATTGAAAAAGACTTCACTGCAAGACGCGAGGCCCTTCATAGTAAGACTCTAACACACAATTATGGTGCCAATGTTGAGATGTTGTCATGGGCTGGTCACGAGAATTCCCTGGGAAGTGCGGTAGATGCTCAGAATATGAAAACTCACACGGATAACGAAAGTAATAACGATAATTCATTAGCACCGGGAAGAAAGGAAAAAGATGATCTTGAAAGTTCAAATCTGCAAGCGAACCTTGAGGTATGCTTCCGATTGTTCATCTTTCTTCCTTAATTTGTTTCTTTGTGTCTTCCTCCGGTCTTATTCGCCAGTGTCTTCCTTTAATCCAACTAAGGATGGTTCTTATCTACTGTACCGATTCACTTTTGTATTTTGGTTAACCATGTAAGCGATGGAAGTAACATGGTATATTTATTAACAAAACCCTTCTTATGATGAAAATTCTGCCTGTGATTCTTTGAGTTATTTTGCATGGCAGGTTCCAGAGGCTGGATTGCAGCCCGATAATACTGTAAAGACGTTCAAAGATGTTGGTTTGGACCCAATACAATCGGAGGAAGAAAAACAGTTGGAATGGACTTCGGAATTTAAGCGGCTGCAGAAAGAGATTATTGAACTATGGCATGCTTGTCATGTTTCATTGGTTCATAGGACTTACTTTTTCCTTCTATTCAATGGAGACCCGTCAGATTCTATCTATATGGAAGTAGAGCTAAGAAGGCTGTTCTATCTCAAGCAAACTTTTGCCAAAGGGAATCAGACTGTGGAAGACGGACGTACCCTTTCCCCTGAATCATGGTAAGACTTCGAGTATTCGTCTTCTTTTAAATTTTTTATGAATTTTTATTTCTACTATAAGTTGCACATTTTGTGTAATTACAAAACCTACAATGCCTTTCTTTTGCAAACAGGCAGAGGTATCTGAGAGGTGAGAGACAGGTGTTGAGCAAACAAATGGAGAAGAAGCTGTCAAAATCTGAAAGAGAGAACTTGTATATTAAATGGGGAATTCGTATGAGTTCAAGGCATAGAAGGTTGCAGCTAGCCCATCGCTTGTGGTCAACAACAGAAGACATAAACCATATTAGAGAGAGTGCCAACATTGTTGCAAAGCTGGTTGGTTCAGTAGAGCCGGATCAGGCTTTCAAGGAGATGTTTGGACTCAACTTTGCCCCACGGTGCACAAAAAAGAAATCTTTTGGTTGGACAGCTAGTATGAAGAATATTTTGTAAGCTTGATTTTGTCAAAGCAAATTATTTTATAGTAAGTTTGATTTGGCCATGTAAAAATTCCCCCTTCGGCTCCATTTAACATAGGACATTATTTTTTTCCACCTTCTAAAACAATCTGATCACTATTTTATGTTTCTAACTCCAATTGCTGCTTGATTGTAAGGAGTTTATTAGGTTGTGCAATTCCAAGTTACAAATTTCTTTTGTACAATGTAATTACCTAATAATTGAGGACTATACTTACTGTGCATAAATAATGCATATTAACTTGTGAACAATTAATATAATCTTAAGAAAGAAAGGAATTATTAGATTGTACATTTAGCATTATTTGCCAAATAATAAAGGTTTGTTTCCAGTTTTGAAATCCTACTGCCTCTAGTTTTTATTAACCTTTTCTTTCACAAATCTCGACTTTCACTTTTGAAGAATCTCTAAATTATTCTCTAGCCTTTGCAATTTGAGTTAGAACGAAATTTCTGAAGAGAACTCAAATTTACTTTAATTGCAATTCTCAAATACGTGGTGGTATTATAGATGTATAGAGAAGTCTAGACTAATGCAAACTTACTAATTAAAACCTACCATTTGGATTTTTATTCTATTTTCTAATTAAAAAATTTCTAGATTTTTGTATAGTTAAAATTCAAGAATAATTTTATATTTTTTTAATTTCCAATTATAAAATATCTTTATCTCTTAATTTGACATTTTGTTCTTCATATAAAGCTTTTGCGCATATTGCTTGTGGAGCTGGAAGCTATGAGAATGAATTAACGGCAAATCCAATGAAAAAAAATTGTTTTCAAGTATATATTGATGCCATGCAGGTTTAAGATTATTCGTCAATAAAACTATTCAACATATCTAAAATATATTCATCAATAATTAGATAATTGACATCAAATTTTGTCACAAATATACTCACATTCTTCGTGATCATTTTACTAATTTAAAAGTTAGAGATATTGATAGGAATAAATATTTTGTTATTCTTTCCCTCATATTTTTCATACTTATATTTTGACTCAATACGTGTATTTTAATTATTTTATATTTTTGGGATTAATATCTATTTTTAATATGTATTGGATTTTAGTATAAAATCTCTTTTATTTTACAATATTTTAATAATAAAACCATTTAAATTACTACTAAAATTAAATTAAGAATGGTCAAGAATCTAAAGAAACTTAAATTTTTAATTTAAGATTCATCAAAAACTCTAAAGATTTAAAAATTTTAAAACTTACCTAGTTGAAGATTTCAATCGATTCAAATTTTTTCTTGTTTAAAGATTTATCCTCAAATGTTTTCGAAACTTCAATCGGATAAGGAATATGTAAGAAATCTTTGAAGAAAGTGAGAGATTTTGAGAGATATTTGGAAGAAGATTTTGAGAGAGTTTAGAGAAAGTAAGGGAGAATGATTTTTAAAAAATGATCAAAATGAGAGAATTAGAAAAAATTAAGCTATTTATAATCCCCTTCCTAAGCAAGTGGGTTTAAGGCCCATCCAGACAAAAAGTTTGGCCCTTACATTTGATCTCATTGAACCCTCATTTATAAAAGTATAAATTTAATGTAGAATATGGTCTAAGTTAACAAAATCATGTATTTGAAAAATCAACAAGTTACCTTAAAATGTTTCAAATATTACTCCTTATTAGATTCAAGTATCGCTTCCCATGTTGCCCAAGGCTCAAGAATCTTATTTCTTTGTTAATATAGTGTGATAGCTTGTGAAACAACCCTATATAGATAAAATCTAATAATTATAAAAAAAAAATTCATGAAAACTTATGAGACAATAAGCAAGTTAGATGACATGCAAAGAATTATTTAAATTGAAACTAAATATCACCCTCAATCATCATAAGGTTCACTAATAGGTTGATCGAGGAGAGCAATATAATCTTCTTCAACTAGTTAATTAACATGAACATTAGACAATAATGGAATTGCAAGAGTTAGGGATGAGACTAGTATAGATGAGTGAGTGTCAGAGGGGATGGTGTTGCTCCAACACTAGTAGGGAAGGGATTGTGTGGGTTCGACAATAGATGTGGATTAGGTAGGTGTGTATGTCATGGTAGTAGTGGGTAGGGGTGAGACTAATTAGGGTTTTGTGACTCCAACACTAGTAGGGGAAACGGATTGTGTGGGTGCCACAACATATGTGAATGTGGTAAGTGTATGGTCATACTATTTGTGGGTGAGGATGAGACAAATAGGGGTGGTGTAACTCAAACACTGGTACTAGTAAGGGAAGGGGATTTTATGGGTGTCACAATAGTTATGGATGGAGAGGTGTAGGTATCACAACAATGAGTAAGGAAAGAATTGAAATGAACCTCTTAATAACATTATACTAAAAAATTGATGTGTTATTAAATAAATCTTAAAATAAATCTTAATAAATTTTACATATAGATTACAAAATTATAATTTATATGAACCTATAAAATAGAACACATTATATCATTAAATTTTATATCTAAAATACGAAATTTTCATTATCATTACAATTATAATATGAAAAATATTTTTTCTATTTTTTTAAAATTACAATTTCGAATACATTTCTTCTATCAAGTTCATAATATTTGTACTGTACAATTATTAGAATAAACTCTTCGATTCCAAATACAAAACAAATTAATTGATAAAAAAAAGTATATTTACATTTCATAATTATATATAACAGGTTAATATATTATAATATTAAAAATATAATAATTTTTTTATTTCTACTATAAAAAATATTGCATATATATTTTTTATTTTTAAACTTTTTTATATTTTAATTTTTAATATTTAATAATCTTTTAAAAATATATATATATATATATATATTAATAGTTAAAATTATTTAAGTATATTTTAATTTATTTATTGACTATACATGTTCAGATACATGTTCAAAAGAAATATATTATAAATACAAAAATTATATTTTTAATAGGAGAGAAAATATTTTCATTTACATATATGAAATTATATATTTAATTATTATATATTAAAGAGATTTAATTTAAATTTAATCTATATATATTTTATATATATATATATATATATATATATATTTATACAATAAAATAATATAGATTATATAATTTAATCTACATATTTAATTATATTAAACTAATTACATAGATAAATATTTTATTATAATTTTATACTAATTTAAATTTATATTTAATGTTTTACATAATTTTATATTTTTTTTTCAAATAACAATAATTTATTATATTTTGTATAAGAAATTATATTAATGTATTTTATATAAATTTGTATTTTAAATATTTATAAATTATGAAACTAATTAATAATTGATTTTATTTTGTTAATATATATAAAAAAATATATTAGTATATTTTATTTAATATTATTATTAATTATGAAATAAATATATTAGAAATATTTTTTTATTAATCTTTAATTTTTTTAATTTATTTTTATTTATTATTACTATAAAATAAAAAAAAAGTATAAAATGATTATTTTGTTCAATGATAAATGTATAATAGACTAAGAAAATATTAAATTTTTTTAAAAAAATTGAGTTTAATTTATTTTTTAATATTTATTAATAAATAATATTATAAAAAAATAGAATAACTATATATAATATTAAAAATAATAAATAAATAAATTTGCGGGGGCTGTGTGACGCCAGTCCCCTGTCTCTTCCCCTGCCTTGAACTATTAAAGTAAAACTTAGAAGGTAGTGGCCATCATTTTCGATTTTAAATCAAAGATTTGTGAGATGAAGATTCACTGCATGAACAAGGGTTTTAACTCCTCCTTCTTTTCACATTTTCAAACTTCATAATGGACCATTCTCATTAGCACTTCCAATTAAACACAATTTTCTATTTTTTAAGTTACAAAATACCTTCGAAAGGCGAGCAACATTTAATCCATTGGTTTCAAATTATCCAAATCCCAAAACGAAAATTTATGTTAATAGAATTTCAAAATAGCATTGATCCAAAACAAGAAACTGATCCTCAAATATTTTGTTATTGATTTGGCACTATACTCCTACCTAGCAGCTTGAAGATATATTGAATTTCTTGTCTTGAAAGAAGATATTGCTGTAAATTATTATTATAAATATAAATTATAATAAATTCCTTCAATTCAGGCTATAGTCAAAAGAACTATTCAACAGATTAATGGAACTAAGGGAACCACCGAAATTATTCAAGCGTTAATCAAACTAAGTAACCACAGAAAACACCAAAATTGTTCAAGCTTTAATCAAACTAAGTAACCACAGAAAACCGCCAACTTATCATTCCACAGAAAACCGCCAATTTATCAAGCCCCTCATATCTTGTTCATATGTTTGATACGGAAAAACCAAGCTGTGAACGAAATCAAAACATGAAAACGTAGAGCAAAACTCGTATTGGTTAGTGTAATTTTCAATATGATCTGCTCTCTCATTTTCCTGATCAAGCAGCACAAAACGTCCACGTCCGCGGCTTGTCATCAACAAAACATCGTTATTTTCAGACATGCACAGAGGTAAACGTGAAAAAAATGGAGGAGATGGAGGTTGAAGATGGGTATAGTCTACTTTCAGCAACTTTGTCCAAGAATTGGTCCCAAAGTCTCTCATTAGCCAAACAACGAAAGAGGTTCCCTCATGATCATGAGAAAGACAAAGACAACCACTCAAAACACCAAGATAACTCCTTTCTTGATACACATCAGCAAGACCATCAGGTAAGGACAAAAACCTGTATCTCTCATGCCTCAGATCAAACGAAAAAATCACTGATACATTTCCATTGTTAGCAACGGTTTCTATTAGAGGATCAGAACTAACAGAGCTTCGAACTGCTAACCAGTTAAGAGTACCGGTCACAAATTGTCCATGTTCATTTTGCAAAATGGGAAAAGGATAAGGACGAGTTAAAACCCTTCTCCAACAAGACTCACCCAAGCAGTGCACCTTAATTTCCCAAATCTTCGATTGAATATCGAAAATGATGGCCACCACCTTGTAAGTTTTACTTGAATCATCGTACCCAAATCCAAGCTTCACAGCATAATCTGGTCTATTGAAAGATTTGACAAGAAGGCCTGGGCAAGCATCAGACGAAATCCTAGTGGCCGGGTTCCAAAATTGAAGCTGGTATATTTCCTGTTGACCATCGGAAAAACGAAGATGCGCACAGAGCAACCCATTGCATACACCCACTATAAAAAGACTGGAATTGAATAATCGGTCCATATCATTCTGAGTATTTGTCGGCGGAATCCATATTAAATGCCTTAATCCATCAAGACTGGATAACGGGTTTTCAAGTAAAAGCCGTATACGGCGTGCTGTAACTTTGATTCTGATGCTGCTTGGATCAGCGGTGTTCGACCCATTTTCGCAGAACGTAATTAGGATGTGGGTGTTCTTGGAGGATCTTTGAAGGTGTAAATCAGCAAATGTAGGATCCAAGATAAGAGAATTCCAAGCCCTACAAACGCACCGGAATCGCATGAGAGTATCCACCGGAAGCCAGGAGAGAATTTCTATATGGAGATCATCTACAGAAGGCATTGCTTTCTTGGTTCGATAGCAAATTCCCGAACCCTAACCCTAGCACAAGAAAATTCAAACTGATGAGGAAACCGTGCCGTTGCGTGATTCACATTCTGCTTTCTTAGATTCTGCTTTAAACCCGCCAAAATTCATTCAGCTAACTGAAAATCTAGTTTTTTATTTTATTTTATTTTTTTCGTAAAATAGTACATATCTTAATTAAAAATTTATGAAATTATATACAGAACTAAAATTAAATTTGATTACAATGTAGCAGTTTGGTTTTTCTTCTCCAACAGCGAATACCGAAAAATAATACCTTCATTATAAATAAATTGGAATACACAAATTTCATGACACACAAAAGTGTTAACTTAAGCCTAATCCCAGTGGACACACACTGGCAAAGGTTTCATGATTAATTCAACTTTTATTATTTTGAGCAAAATGAAAACAAACATTAATAAAATGTTGTAAGATGCATGACTATAATAGATCTTATAATATGTGGCAATGATATTGCTTCTTCAAGAGTTGATCTTCCTGCAGCTGTCTCTGATCTCTCCCCTTGAATTTGTCAAAGGAGATATGTTTCCCATCTTGATCATGGACTTGGCAAATTGTTCAAAGAAAAGGTCATTTCTTTCAGCATACAACTTCACTAGTTCAGCTGATTCTTGGTTTGTGAGGAGGATTTGATCAGAACTTAAGAGACCCTTGTAAGCCAAAAGGTTCTTGAAGTAGGTGTTGTCAAATTTATAAGGGGTGGCATAGTCTAGGAAGAACAGGTTCTGGTCACCCCCAGATCTTGGACACCTATTGCGCAATGCAGCAGCATAGTATTGATCAAGAGTGGAATCTGCCTCGCCATTGCCACTAATTTGGTTATAGAGTCTTTGCCTGAAGGTGGTGCATCTGGCATTTCCTATAGTGTGGCCTCCTATAGCAGTTGCATAAAAATTGTTTAGACAAAGAAATGTTAGATAACTTTGACTCAGGTTGGTGCATGGTAACATGGGGATAACAAAACATTAGCAATAAAGTCTTATCTCATTCAATTATGCCCATCAAAATTTACCCATATATAAATTTGAACACAACAGACTAGAACATACAAGTTTAAGTTTAAGGAGTATACCAGATAGAGCAACTAGATCAACCAGGTCAAGCCCTTGAAGATTGAATTTTGTTAGGATGGTTTGGAATGTGTTGTTTGGGGCTGGAATGTTGTTGTTGGAGCCACTTATGCTTGCATCTCTAGAATCCCTTCTGCCTAAAGGTACTTCCCAGCTTGGTCCACCACTCTGTACATATTTGAAAGGAATAATCAGGCTTGATAAAACTGAGGAAGTGTTAAATGATTAGAGAATGTTCTCATATTTTCTGATTTAACTTTTACTGAACTTACAAGAACAACTGAATCTCTTGCAGCTAGAGTCAAGATGTCAGCACAAGAGACTGTAGAAGGACATTCTCTCTCTATTGCGGCTTTAATAGCATCAATCACTTCAAACCCTCTAGCTGAATTACGGTTGGGATTTGATCCCTTCTCACTGATGATGCTTTCACTGCTATCTAACAACAATGAAGCATCACAACCCTGCAACATCAACTTTGCATTAAGCATTTGAAAAAACATCTGTATATATATACATATAACATGAATTAACTATATATGTTTACCAGTAAGACTTAAAAGTACTATCATCATAACTATGTTTACCCATTAAGACTAGTACTAACATCGCATAATTATGATACTGATAAATGCTAATGTGTGATGTGTTTTGCAATAAATCACTAAGTTGTTAGGCTTGTTGGAAAGTCAAAGAAAAGGGAGAGACCTTGACAAAACAATCATGGAAATGAAGCCTGAGAATAGAAGCTGCCAATCGTGGTTGTTCTTCAACATACTGGGCAAGGATGGACTTGACAATATGCTGAGCTTGTGGGCATGAATAGTCATAAAACTGAGGGTAGAGGTAACCCTCTTGGTGATAGTTACAGAGGCACAAGGGAGCAAAGGCTAACAAAGAAAGAAGCAAGAAAAAGCTCATGGAAGTGGCCATTGTTGTTTATTTCAATATCACTTCAAGTTACAAGAAAAATGGAAAGTGGTTGAAGAGAAGTAAGTTCTCAAACTCGGTTGCATTGCATGGTGCTGTGATGGGGAAATGTATTTATAGAAAACAAAGATGGTGAAAAATTATTGCATTACAAAAAAGAGATGGAAGGAAGGAACGAAAAAAGTTGGAGTTGGTAGCTAACCAATTTTCATATCCTCATAGATGAGGGAGGAAAGAATGGAGTTAGTAGCTTTTTAATAAAATAAATTTAACTAGTCTGAATGATTCAAATATCGTCAAAATGTATAATATCATAACTTCAATATGTGGGCATTTATATCATGGGCAAGTTATCGAACAAATTCCACACTAATTAAAAATAGGTCGAATTATCCACACTAATTAAAAATAAGTCGAATTATAATATATAAGTGAAGTATAAATTTTATTTTTGAATCGATTTTAGGAGTGAGTTAAACCTATAATTACTTTATATATGATATCAGAGTCAGATTAATAAAATTGTTAGGCTTAAATTGGACCACTTGTCAATATATACGGATTGGTAGACTATTGGGCACAAGTCACCTATTAATAAATTATAATCCTTTTCATCCTTGTTTGAAGAATTCTGATTATTAATAAAATTGTTAACGAGACTTTATGTACAGTTTTAATTATTAATAATATTGTTAGACCTAAATTGATTTGGACTTAAATTAAGTCAACTATTAACGGATCACGTTCGAACCTCCTCTCCTCGATGTGAGGGAAGAGTGTTGAAGAAATCTTATCTTAACTAAAAATGAAACCGAATTATAAATATATAAATAATGTGTAAAATTTACTTTTTATCAATTTTAAAAATAAGTTACGTACATAATTATTTGGAGACATCATAATCTAATGCTACATATCCAGTTTTTATTGGATTAATGTATTGTAAGGAGCACGTGAGATTTTGTAGTTGCCATGCTTAATAATCACTTGAAACTATAGTTGTGTAAGCAAATAGTTTGAAGCTTAAGATCTAAGGTAACATAATTATAGCATAAAGCAAACATGCTTGACATGGAAATAGCCGAAGTATTGGACCCTTTTCCTTCGGCAATGTTATCGTATTCTTGCAGTGAAAGTCATGTTTGAGTACACCTAACTGTTGGTATCTTATTTCAAGACCAGTCACAATTCTTTGTTATTTCACATACCCTATCTTTTGCTTTATTAGAACAACTAAGATCAAACCTAATTGTATTGTTTAGATTTACTTATTTAAAAGAAAGTACTTATTATAAGCTTGTAAAATTTATAGCATAAACAACCTTAAGGTCAAAGACTAAATGCTGTTTAATCAACAACTACAATAAAGTTTTGATGATTTACTAGGACCTAGATAGCTTAGTGGTGCTTCCAGATGAATACGACAATATCAAATGGCAGCTTGGTCAATCTGCAGGTTATGATCTCTCTTATTAGAGAGATGCCATAAAAAGTAAAGTTGACTCACCTACTCAGTTGACTTTGCTATCTAGTTTATTTCAATTTTTTCTATATTACAAGAAAATATTCATTAATTTTTCTTATTAACTTTCTTACATAGGATAGACTTTGTTTATCTTCTTATAATGTTTATTATCGTTGCTTCACTGATGCTTGAATTATATTCAAGGATAAATTGTAGATTTATTTTATTTTTGTCATTATTTTGATATTTTTATTATGTTATACTATTCATTTTCGTAACTGTATTATTTGTTAAAAAATTCTATATTGACTAAAAATAAGATTGAACTATAATATATAAATGAGATATAAACCTCATTTTGTAAACCGATTTTAAGAATAACTTAAACATTATAATCACTTTTTACATTATTTACATAATTTGTTTAATACACTAAATATTCAGTCTATAAAGTATAACAAGCTCAAGAATTTAAATTTAACTAAAAAGCTAATCATCCTAAAGCATATTTTATTGATAGAATGGAATTAAAATTTGGATAAAAAATTATCTTTATTACTTCAATTTATTATTTAATAAGTGAGTTTAATCAGTCGTTAACCCCACTAAAATATATTTTGCTTTTGCAGCTGCTCCAGTCGACCTATCATATTAGATGGGAATACTTTTTGACTTCAAAACTTTCAAGAATTGTTCAATTATTATGTATCTGTTTTGATGTGTTAGGGTATAGAAATAAGTAAAAAAGAAGTAATAAGGTATATAGAAGATAATCTTGTGAAGAACAGGTATGGTTGGATACCAACTATTTTTGCAGAATACTAATATAATCTTGAACTGGGGTTGTCTTGTTTTGGTTTAGCATTATATGCATAGCCTTACTTACTATGAATTTAAATGTAGTCTGATGTTCATTCAGTATATGGTATGAAATATTGAAGATAAAAATAAGCATGGATTATATAAATTGTGTTAGCACCAACTTGCTCTTTGTCTTTTATCATATCATATAATAATTAACTTAAGCTACAGTTTTGTCAAATCAAATTCATCTAAAAGTGTGCCTTGAGTTATTAGCAAGCTAATTCAACTTGACTTGTTCATTTTGATGATCACCAAATTATCAACTTTACTTAAACTTAATCAGCTGAAAGGATTGATCCACCTAGATAAATTTTGAAAACAGAACTTGGCTTAGCTACATAATTCATAACCAGAATGATGAAGAATAAACATAATTGTAGCTCTAAGTTTAAAAAAGAATAATTGAGAAATTATAGTTTTTGTTATATTTTACTCCATACACATATTTAGAGAATTAAAGGAGAATGTTTAAAATTATTTAAAATATTAGATTGGAATGTTTGAAATGTGCAGAGGATGAAAAAAAAAAGTTTCATTGAAGTTTTAAAGTTATAAATAGAAAATTTTAGTTTGTTTATTTTTTATTTATTAAACTTTTTTTCTCTCTAAAATTTCTATATTCTTTCTAGATTTAGATATATATTTTTTTATCTATCTAAATACATAAACTAAAAGATGATCGAGTGTAAATTAATTCAATCTTAACAATTTTTTTATTATGATAAACTTTTTTTCTTCTTCTTAGATTTCTAGTATTCTTTTTCTATCCAACTTATATATGGTAGGTGTTTACTTCATGTTAAATTTAAGAGAAAAAAGATGAATAAGTGTGAGTGTGAATTTATTTTGATATATTTAGTTTTACATCAGGTTATCTAAAAATAATTTGGAGAATTCTTGAGTATGTGAGAATATGGTTTAATAGAACTTAGAAATATTTTGGCCAATTTGAAATAAATTTTGATTGTCTTTATATATAATTTGAACTAATTTTAACGTTCATTTAGTCAGTCAAGTAATATAGAGATAGATAACAAATACTCAATTTAGTGAATTTCTTATTCAAGCATCTAACCAGTACTCAAGTGATGAAATTCTTTATTTAAATGACTAACGTCATTTGAACAAGGTCGAACGAAAAAAAAAATTGAGTTAAGACTAATAATTCCTCAGGTAAAATTTAATTTGAAAGATTTGAAATATTTGAAATATTTCCAATAAAACATCTTTTAAAAATTAACTTAAGCAACCAATAATTGTCTTATCAATATAAGAAACAAATAAAGAATATTTTAATTATTTATAAAAAAATATCACAAATTGTGAAAAGTTGTGAAATGGTTGCTAAAATAATACTTTTTATTGTGAATAATAAATTTTAATTACTTTAATAATAAAATTTCGTATATTTGATCATATGTTATCTTGATTTAAAGAATATGTTAGAATGATATAATTAAATAAATAATAAGTTGAGATTATTAAAGATAAAAATAGTTATGATATGATATAAGGTGAGAATTAATAATTATTAAGAAAATAAATTTATTAAGCGATGAGAATGATGAGAATTGATGAAAGTTCCTTTTTATCTTGTTACGGTGAATGAGTAACTAATATTGTATTACAATACTATACATCAATCAAATAAATATCTTAATTTTGGAATTCAAAATTTAATATGATATTGAACCAAGTAGAATGATTCACATATTTTTTCAAGTTGTTAACCTATTCTAATATGAATTTATGATATTGTTTCAATGAAAAAAAATATTCTAAAATTTTTATTTTAGTTTAATAGTGTTTGTAATCTCTTGAGAAAATTTTGATTTTAATCCCTTGAAATTAATTTTTTCTAATTCCTAAAAAAAACAAATTTTCTTGAATATTAAATTTAAAGAGTTTATAAATCCTAAATCTTAATTTCTAAATCTTAAAAAAGAACATTCTAGTTTTAAATTTAATATTTAAAAAAAAAAATATTTTTTAATTTAAAAAGAAAATCATAATCAAAATTAAAATTATTTTAAATTTTAAGGACTAAAAATATAAATAAACCTTTTATTTTTCTAATGTACATATACGCAAGATGTGTACAATACACTTGATAATAACATGAGAAGTAACAGTAGTTTTCCGAAGTCCAAAAATATGCATCTAAAGAGGGCGTGCTTGATGCAAAATTCAGAACCTCCGACGTCATGAAAGCCATTTCCAAAATTTTATAATTTGTACAATCAAGCTCATTTTGAAGAATTGTTTTTCTTCCTTTAAATCCACACATTTCCTGAAAACTAAGATATATTAAGCTCATCATACAAGAAAACAACACTATTTCCTACCGATCCATCAATTGCATCAAGTCAATTTGCTTCCACTGGTATTACAATTATTACAACTAACTTGAAACAATAAATACTTGATATTTCTATTAGTTTGGGCAACATGATTTGTGCATAAACAAAATCGTTAACCACATTTAAACACCATCCACTAAACGCAACATTGGCTTAAATTAACTTTTGAGAAATAATAGTTCATATTCAAGTTTTTTCAAGTTGACAAAAAATAGAATTAATTCTTTAACATAAAGTAACAAAACACATTTGAATGTTACAAAATATGGAATCAAACAAAACGATAGAACCCTATCAAAGTTTCTATCAAATTCATTAAATGGAATTCAGCAACTAGATTCATGTTATAACTACCCTTTCTTTACGTCTATCTGTGAATGTTTACAAAGAAATATATCAGAGGGGGGCTTCGAAACCCTGGTAACATGAGTTGATCCAAATAAAACATTTGGCAGAAGAAATTCCCAAAAAGTGGAACACAAGGTGGCAGATTGTCAGTAAATAAAACAAAATGAATGACGGAAACTTTCAAATGGCACCATATTTTCTTTCTGTTGGTTTCCAAGCACCTTGTGAAGGACCAGGAGGACGTTCCCAAGAGGCTTCACTGCCAAAGGCACTATTGACTTCTTCTGGGCGGGAGTAGCTATGTCCAGCTCCACTAACCTATTTTCATGACACACTCAACAAATATTAGATATGCAAATGAAGAAGGTAATCCTACTAAATAAACTTGCAAACTGCAGTATTGATTTTGCCGTGCTTTCTTATTAGTTTGAAAAAAAAGCAAGTACAAAATTTAGGAACAACATCAAACCCATGATGTGTCTCTCAGTAGCAATGCTGGCAACACAAGCTTACACATTCTCTATTACTAGGCGAATTTTATGAAGTTCATAGTAAAAAACAGTGAGTGAATCTATGTTTTACAGTGAGACACAAGAAATTTACCCACTAATAGAAGTTGTTGGAAATAATGTGCTGAAGCTTGCATTTTTATAATTATTATTATATTTAATGCCTTGGGTGATGTATGCAATACTTCTGCATATTTAAATGTTTTCATAATAAAAACCTCATTTTTTAGTTAAACTTAAATATAACTCTGCCATTAATGAAGAGAACAGGGGAGTATTTTTCTTAGGGTCTTGCTAACAACCATCTTACGGGCACTAGATAACATACTAATAAATGGGAAGTTTTTAAACTTTTAATTTTCAATTGCTTAACCAGTGTCCTAAGAATACTTACTAGCATTCTCTTTATTCTTATTCATACTTTTCCATAAAGCTGAATAGAAGTTCTTATTCTATTGACAAGCCTTCTAAACTAGACCAATGAATATAAATATAAAAATTAAAAGTTAACTTATCTAAAATCAATATTCACTATATATTATTCTTATTTTCTCTGCATAAGGTTTTTTCACATCCAATTTTCTCCCCCTCTTTGCCATTTGGACAAATAAAAAAAAAAAAATATTCTCATCTTCACCATATGCTTAAAATTCCTCAAACTCATGGTATAGAAGTTTAATGGAGTGATGTCCAATATTTAGTTTAACCAAGCTCAGACCTAATAAGAGTAATTGGCTCACTATTAATATAGACCTAATATATTTTATTAAGTTCAGAATTTATCCATTATTAGTCAACAGTTCCAATAGAAATTAATAAGGAGCTCAGAACTCACTGTTTCTAAGCACGCAGAAAGGATAGTCATGCCAGGCAAAGCATCAATTCCACGCTGCAAAAAGTTATTCAAGATGTATGTGATATAAGCTATGACAGAAGCCACAGAACACTGAGAACAGACACTTTGCGACTATCTTATGCATGCAACTTGCAAGTGAAAGAAAAATACTGACCTGGCGTTCCACTTTCGTCTTGTAAATGAACCCTCCACAACAAAAGAGTGTTGAAGAGACAAAAAATCTGCCCAATAACATTTTACCATATATTGAGCATGAATAACAAAGAATAAGGAAACATTCGTATGTGTATATGATGACCACAAGAAATCGTTTTAAGTCATAATTATTAACTACTACAGTATTCAGCCCCTAATTCTAGGTTGAATTCTGTTATTTTGCATAATTGAATACAAATTAATATAAGAGTTTCTGTACATGCAAGACAGCACTCCAAATATTGCCCATCCTCTTGTGCGAGCTCCCCCTGGATCCTGTGTATAGTCTGCAACAATAAATAAACAGCGCTAGCCATTCATTCAACAGATATGGTAGTTGAAAGAAAACAGAAAATTAGGTACAATTACTCATTTGATCCCTACAATTGAACAAACTTTACCTTTTAGTCCCTACACTTAAAAATCATCATTTATAGTCCTTATACATACTACTTTAGATTTCTTTTAGTCCCTAAGCATTTAGGCGGTAAGGACTAGAAGAGATTAAAAATAATATGTATAGGGATGAAAATGGATTAAAATAGTATTTGTAAGGATTTAAATGAATAATTTCAAAGTATAAAGACCAAAAAGTAAAGTTTATACAACTAAAGGACTAAATGAGTAATTAAACTATAAAATTTAAATACAAATGGCAAAATCTCCATACTTGTTCAGTCTTCATATTAATTAAGTGCATATGAAGAACAAGAGAATAACAGTAAAATTTAAATTTTCTATTTAGTACTTAGTATCACTCACCACATGATTTTGTAAGCACAAATTGAATTGGCTCATAACCCTCGACTGGGATTGTGATATTAACTTCATATGGGGTATCACGGGCCACCTCACCTGGAAAAAGTTGAAAGATTAAAGTTTAACGGATATAACTCAACAGGTCACTGATGATCCTAAAATAAGTGGGACCATACATCTCCAATCGACAATCAACATTGAGGGTGACAAAGTTGTAGGAGGTCTCCCTTTGGCAGCAGATCCAGACAATGTAACTTCCAGGCCCTTATCTGGAAGTACCTAATTAGCAGCAGTCAACAATAGTCATCTCCCCAGTGCCTCGAGAAAGCCAAAAACTGTTCACCAGAGACTAAACCAATAAAAATTGTACCTTTAAACTAGGCTTTTGAACCAGGGAAGAATGTGAAGCAACCGCAGTCATAAACAGAACGACCTGAGTTTGCCCCGTATGAAAGCTGTAAAAAGAAAACATATTAATAATAATTGAAGGAAAGCTTGGGTAAGTAAAACAATACAACTGATAACAAAAGAATAAAATGTCAATGATTAAGTTAAAGAAGTGATAGCAGCAGCTATCCTGACCTAAAATCATTGTGGAGTTTCTCAAAACCAATTTGGGTCAAGCCATTATACACCTACAATTTCATAAAAGTAAATTTAGTATTATAATTCAATTTAGTATATAATACTACGTGTAGATTTATAAAACTAAACTTAGTATTGTAGATCTACACTTCATTTTGGTATTATATTAATTTGGCCCTTGACAGATTTTTAACATCAAAACAGACTACAAGTTTTTATAAAAAAATGTCTTAAAGCTTCTGTCCAAGTGGGACCAAATTTAAATTATTCAAGTTGCATTTAACTGGCAAACAGCATAGGATATGACAGAATAGATAACTTCAAAATTGAACAAGACCGTATGTTTTATTTTGCATTTAACACTCGTTAAAAACAGACATCAACTTCAAACACATATATACGAGTCCTTTGGTTTAGTATTAAGAAAATGAAAATGGGATCTTTTTTGTATATCATTCTATAATAATTACTATATTATAATTATAAAATTTATTAATAATTTTTAGTTAGTAGAAAAATTAATATTATAAAAAATTCAAATTATTATTAATCAACCAAGATTGTCTCAAAAAGCTGTTGGTTATTAAAATAATATTTGAAACAATACATAGGAAAATGTGAAACATGAAAACAAATCGGTAGACTATACTAGAAAATGGAGATGACGACTAGAAGATAAGGAGAATGAGAAACAAAAATATAACCAGCGTGTGACCAGAAAAAGAGATACAGCACACTTGATAAAAAAAATTGAACAACAGATTGAGTTTGTTCTATTCTTCTTTGATCAACCTTTTTAAAGGAAATAAATTGTCTCACTTTCTAATTTCTATGTTCTGTCCTGTTCTATTTTCTAAACAGAATAACCTATATGTTATGTTTTGTGGTCACAATGTATTTCTGTTCTCTTTTTTTTTTTTTTCTTTTTTAAATATAGTTTGGGTGTGCTGCAAATGACTGGTAGTGGCAAAGTAGCCAGCCATGTTGTGATGCCTGTCTCTATTGTGATGCTTTTGCAAGCCTTTTGTGTTAAAAATGTTATGTTCTATTTATGTTCCAACTTGTCTACCAAACACCATGATATGAATAAACCTCCCTATTAGTAGGGTCTATCAGAGAAGGCACAGGCAGCTGTAGAGGATCACAATCCTTAATGGGTCAGTTTCACTGTAAATAATAAATTAACAGAAGTTTATTAGTTAGGTGGGGCAGAGATCAGTTAGTTGCTAGTAGAATAAATAGAATCGGGAAGAGGATTGAGGGGGGTATTGTACAATTGGGAAGCGCAGGAGAGGGCTGAGATTCTCAAATTACTCAGCACTCTCGCATCATACTTTATGTTCTTTGGTCTGGTTCCACATTTAGACAAATCAGGAAAATAAATTTCTTGCATCATATTAAATCTATTCTCTCTAATTCATACCAGTTCTATCACGGTCACGCTACAACAATGACCAAAATTCATCATTTGAAGACGACTTTGATGCCACTAATTTTTGTGGAGTATATTGATGTTCCAATAATCTAGTGAGGACTGAAATGAGAGTTCCCTCTAATTTAAATCCAGGTATTATGCACATTTTCTTCAAGAAAGCAAATACATAGTGTTAGAGGTAGAAACTGCTCACAAGTTCCCATGATCTTGGATGAAAACCGACAGTGAAGCCTTGAAATACTTGAGGGCCTGGTTTATCACATTGCATTGCAAGCTCAACTAAAACTCTGAAAGACATCAAGATTGACGTAATTTTTACACATTCAAATCATACTATAACAGCTAACATGGAAAATCAAGAACAGTAATGAAATGCATACACCATTTCTGAAAATAGTAAGATGAATAGAAGTACATTAACAAACAAGAACTAGAAATCATCATGATATTTATTAAAATATGTTCTAAAGTAATTAGTTTAGTAAAAATATTTCTATTCATACAATGTTTTTTCCCTTTTCACATTCAAGAACAGAAGGAAGCTGTACTGATTGCACATTATTAATCTCGTATTAATATATATGGTATCATTACAAGCCAATGGTCATTAAAAAGCATAATTATAGACAATAATTCCTAGACATCAGCTCTATCAGGCAGCTAGAACTAATGATGGCTAAGGCTATTAACTACCATGGAGTGGGTCTAACTCAACTCTAGAAGTTAGCTCAAAAAAGAGGATTGCCCCAAGACTTACTATGACAAGGAGGACTATGGACATATTCCTAACCATGTGAAATGTCTTAACATACCTCCTGTTCTGGAGAATAATTCTTGTAATTCATAGTTTATAATTGTCAGTAGTTAGCCTGTACAGATTCTTGGTCTCTTTAGAGTTGTACAGTTTTCAGCCACTTGAAATTCCTTAATTAAACATAATCTATCTATATATGAGTTGTAATCATCTAATGAAGAAAAAAACTTCAGGCACTTTCTGCCAAATTTTTTAAGTTTTAAAGTTTGTGTTAGAAACTTATCCATTGATTTTTTTTACATTTCAGTGTTGGTGGTCCCTATAATTCTTTATTTGGATATTGATACCAGTATTTTCATTCATTTGGATTTTAGTCTCACAAGGATCAATACCTTAATAGGTGAAAACTATAGAAAGCATGAAATCCTTCTTGGACAATAAGGGGCATTACCTAACTGAGTTATAATTGTAGGAATAAAGCCTAGATAGAGAAAAAAAAAAAGATCAGTACCTTATATGGAAAGGATCAATATCCAAATATGGGGAAAAATAGGGATCAATATCCCAATATGGGGAAAAATTGCGATCAATATCCAAATATGGGGAAAAATAGGGATCAATATCCAAAGGACAAAACACAAGTAATAAAACCCAATTGGGTTAGTTTCTCACTTAAACGTAAAAGATAAATTTAAATGGGAGGGGGCCAAAAGAGGAGCCTTCAAATAAAGTGTTATTGCCTTTAAAGACTAACTTAAAGTAAAGCACATTCTTTGTTGTGACTCACAAATTAACATTGCTAAATACTAAATTGATAACAAACAAATGAAAGTTTTTGACATCTGCATTTTACAACGAAAAATGAAAGTCCAGAGCACGTAAAGTATCAAAGACCTGCAGTTTGATTCATATATGACATTACATATGCATCCAGGACGACCTGCAATAAGAAAAAAAAAATGTGATGTGCTACTTGAAACAGGATTTAAAATAGCAAAAATCTTTTCAATACGCCACAAAGACAGTTTATGACCAACATCATGGAGAAATTCTGCTTTAAGATCACTCAATGATTTGTTATTATCTCCCTAGTTTTTTTCTCTATTTTTCAAAATTTGTTTATGGTTGACATTTCAATTACTTGTGCTTCTAAACAGCCCATAAAGATAGTTCACCAAAAAAAAGCAAGAAACTGAGAGTGGAAAGGATTCAGGTTTGAATCATTGCCAGCACTAACTAATATCTCAAAATATGATCATACCGTTACATTGTCCATTCAAACAACTCCCACATATGATATTTACCTGAAAAACATGAATGTAAAATGTGAAAGGTAAAATGCACCACATTATGATACAACCATTATGCTAAAGAAGTCAATACTTCTTACAGTAATAGACTAAAAACGTGAAGTGTTTAGCATGTCATTAAGCTAGCTTCTAATTTATTTGACTGAATAAAAAATAATAAAAAAAGATAGATTGAAATAGAATACAAGATTATTTGGTAAACAAGCTTATCCAACTAGCCGATAGCTTACAAGATTGTAATTTTTTTTCTTCCAGTTGTATTCTTATTGTTTTAATGCAGTATCTTGTTTAACCTTTTTTTTTTTCACAACAATTTACATTACTACTTTGTAATAAACTAGCTAATTTTTTAGGGTTTTCTTCATATTGTTGGAATGGAAATTGTGAATGATGAAGTCATACATTGGCTGAGAATATGCAGTTGAGTAACATATAAGATAGATAGGCCCATAATCTTAATGCCTTAAAGTTTTAAGTTGAATGCAGTGTTAAGTTTACATGTGTAATTCTCTCCTAGCTGGTTGATGAAGGTCTCCTCAATGTCTTATCCCCCTTCATATTTCATAACGAGTGGTATTGAAACCTTTGGAGCAATCAAGTGACCAATTCATACAAGTATTGAAGTAACAAAGAAGTGAATCCATGTAGTGATCCTTGTATTAAAACTTCAAAACCTTCCTGGCAATGTGAAAGTCTGACAACATGTCCCATTAATGATACCAGTACAAGTAGTGTCACCGTTTTTAAAACTTGTGGATGAAACAAACACTTCTACCACTTGAGGAAGAGCATACCATGTGAAAGGGACTCTTTGTTAGAGTAGCAAGTGTGTGAGCAAAGAAGTTCCATATTGGGTAGAAAAAATAGGCAAGTTGAGCAAAATTAGTAGTGAAGGTGTTATACACATAATGTCGTAAGATTTTGAATTGAATGCTATGTTAAATTCACTTCTGTAATTGACTTGTAGCCCATTGATGGAAATCTCCTATCAAAACTTTTTCAGGCATACAACTTATTTTATGACATTATTTTTTTATGTTAAGTTTTATTTAAATATATATTTTAGTTATGTCACTAGTAAGGTATTCAGAACTGAACAGATAAAAAAAAATCGAAAATCGATCCATAAAATTAATAATTAATTAAAATTGAAAACTTTTGAATCACTCAATATTTTAACTCCCACAGATTTCATAACACATAATACTATTCATTATAATTATTATTATATTTATTTTAATTTTTAATAAAGTGTTTAACCATTAAAAAAATAATTAGAAAATTAAATAGACAGAAAATCTGAAACTAACCAGAACATACTTCTTTCTATAAAACAAAAAATATATTCTGTATAAAAAGTTATATAAATATGTCATTTGTTTCATTTTGATAAGCCCTTTATTCATAATATAAGCACTTTATTCATGTTCTAAAATTGAATGCTAGTTGATTACTTGATTTAAAAAAATATAAAAAGTGATAGAAAATGGAAATTTCAGAATTGCACCAACCTGGGCTGTTCGTCCCATTTGGTCATAACTTTGTTCACAACCCATAAGATCACCATTATAAAACTCCTACACACAGAGAAAATGGCTTAGAAAGCAGAGGAGATGGTATTCGAAAAGGTAAAGGATGACGTCCGAGAGCAAATGTAAAATATCAAGTTTGAAATAATATATAGTCTCACATTGACCAGAAAGGAGATTGCAACAATTTTGAAGTTCCCTTTGAATATTTATATTTGCAACATTAAATTGTTTCAACTTTCATAGAACTAAAACACTACTTACGTGACTAAAACAATATCAGCATGCTCCTAGGACCATTTTTGCTTTCAATCTTTCATTATTATTTACACACATTTAACATCTTGCAATGCGTTTGACACTGCTAAGTATTCTCACTGGCAAAAAGGCTCAAAATAGAAAGCAGTGGAAGAATAATATATAAATTATAATAATTCCCTTCTGTTGGAAAGAATGTAAACAGGGGCAACCTTAGCTCTAGTTATTATGTATTTATAGTAATTAGGGAAACAATTACACTCCTGTGACTATTGTTGTATAAAACACACAGATTTCATCATGTATCTTATTTTCTCCCCTCTTAACACCTTCCATGAGGACCCGGTTTTCTAAGAAGTATCCTTACTCATGGTTTTTATTTTGTTCACCCAAAAATCAAAATATAGATTAGACAGAAAGATCTTACTTGTATAAAGTCAGATTGGCCAGAACCAGCAAAAAAGTAGTTGAATTTATCAAATCGACCAAAATCAACATATCCCTGGATAGTTTTCCGCATCAGCTAATGAAGTTAAAATATATAATACACCAAAGAAAAAGAGCATGCCTTCAAAGATGTCTGTAAAAATAGAAAAGAAACAAGAAAACCAAGGTCCAAGCAATAACTTTTCACCACATACATGACATCTGTGACCTGATTGAAATTTTATCGTAATCTAGGTCAGATATAAGATCCAAAATTTCTGCAGCTAAACCGAATTTAAGTGTTTGAAAGTCAATTAGACATTCAAATTTTTTTTAAAGAACTCAAAGGAAAAATTTGCACATCAACCTTTTAATACATAATGAAAGACACGAATAAAGATCCGATAGTCTTCCTACATTCATTTACTAAAATTAGGATGGAGGAGAAGGAAATAAACAAAAATACATCAGAAAAAAAGTGTCCTTATCCCTCTGTAATATGTAAAAATCTCATGCGAAAAGACATGACCAGAAACCCAAATAGAAGCAACTAAAATTAGTCTATTCAATCCTCAGCTTGTCCGGAGAAGGAAAGATAAATAAGCTTAACTCAGAGTCCTATCAGCAGAACATATAAGTAACTTGTGAGTTAACCGTGTAGGATATGAATGGATCAAACAATGAACTTCTCTAGCTATCCATTAAGATTTATAATAATAATCCAGACCAAGTTAAATATGCTTTACATTCTATAGAGATAGTGCCTTAAGTGCTTGAAGCGAAATACACCAAGAGGATCAAAAGATGCAAAAGAACGAGCACGTTCCTCCTCAGATAACACAAAAACTACTCTACACACAAGCCCAAGCATAGAGCACATAATAATGAAAACACGGTGACATGCACTACCTTCTGTGATCTGCTCTCCACATCTTTGCAGAATCGTACGGCCAAGTCAGAACCTTGCTGCATCAATACAAAGTGAAAAACTCAGCAGCATGCCCAGGCCAAAAATCGAGCACGTGAACAAGATCGTTCAGTCAGAGAGAATTACCTTTTGATCATACTCGAAAAGGTAACCATTCCAGCCACTCTAATTAACCACTTAAGCAAAAACAAAAGCATAACTAACTTGGTCATCATTATACTAAAGCCTAAATCAATTAATCAAATACACAATTACGATATCAAAATGAAATCATCGATAAAAGTGCATAACATGTGGAGCGCGTGGAAATGAAGGATACGAAATCAACAATTCGACTTGAATTATCGAAAGCGTAGCAGTTGGAAGACGGCATCGAAATGGAAGCCATCCATGGTATTTGCAAAAGCACGCCTGAAATACACCGAAGTTAAAAACGACAATGGTTTAACGATACAAAGAGAATGGCGTGACGAAAACGACAGACACACCAAGGCATAAAACAGCGAACGCCGTCGAGCAACGCATTTTGGAGTAGTTGTTGCTTCGGAATTTGAGGAAGGCGATGCGAAGCGGCGTCAGTGAAAATCTACATCTAAGCGACGAGTCTGAGACATGAGAAGTGACGGAGGAAACGGCAGTGAAAGTGTTTTGCGGGTTGCCTGTGATAATGTCGTTTATTTGGAAACTCAGGCAACTCGATATTTTATCGTCGTCGTTTGGCTGAAGGTTCCGTTCTGGGCACGACGGCAAATTGGCCTGGATTCGCACCCGCTGCTATCAAATCATTCGACCCGATAGAGAATGGGTTTAAATTTTATGAGTGAAGAGTTCCTAAAATAGTGCCCAATTTATTTCTTAAATACCCTGCAAGGTGCTAATTGATGTCATCCCAACTCACATGCACTATATACATTTAAAAAAAAAAAAATTATTTCTGTTTTATAATTTTTCATATTATTATTAGATCATTTATACTCAATTTTTTTTTCAATAAAAAAAAAGTTAAACAACTCATAAGTTATATATTTTTTAATTTAAATTTAATTATTAATTTGGATAAAATATTATTTTTTATTTTTATAGAACATCTAAAGGTGTACTCTTGCACAAGTTTTTAAATAAGTTTTTTATGTTAAGTGGTTGACACATAAATACTGTACGATAGCCATTTTCCTCGTCAACAAAAATATTAATGAAGTTAGGATGAAGAACAAATTTCAGTTATTTTCAAAATTTCGAAGACTTAAATAAAAGATAAAGTTTGGTAACTAAAATAAAATACAATATTTTCATAACCAAAAAACATAACTCATTTTAAAATACTTTGAATTAAAGACTACATGTCAAGTTAGTCCAATCATTACCTTGATAAACAAAGTGTTAAATACGTTGATATAGCACGTTAATTGCTCCCATGACTTCCATAGTTGCATACACTTGAACAATGACACAAAACAATTGTAAATTGTGATTTTGCTAAGGTTATTTAATAATAGAAGTTATGAAAATGTTGGAAGTTGAGTAGAGTCCTTCCTATTATATAACTATGGTTGACATTTGATAGACAACAAACTGATTAAAACGCTTCCAGTGCTGTTAAACATGTATAAATATAAATGAATTATAAAAAAAAAAAAGGATTTGTATTTCATTTTTTATTATACTTACATATTATTACAATAGGTTATTCAATGGGTAGGAAATGTGACTATTAGAATTACTGAGACAGATGCATTATTTCGGCTGAGAATAATTTAATACAAATTATGAAGACTACAATGATACAAAAGTCTCTAGGCTTCATTTGAGTTAGTTGTTAAACAGCTCCGATACTGCCTAAAACTGGTTTGGCAGCATCAATAACAGTGATAGCGTGTGATACACAGACTAAATAATTTTAACAGCAACAACGTAGTTGGATAAGAAAAATTATCATTCACTCTATTTCTCTACCAAAAAATCAAGATCAATATCATTCTGGATCCTATTCCGTCAAGTCAATTCTAGCTATGAAGCAATGTTTTCCTTCATACAATGCAAAACTTTAATCATTAATTCAATGCTCAGCCCTATTTAACTTTGGTTGCCAAATGAGTTTATGAGTATATTACTACCATTGCAAAGATGACAAAATTAAACCTTGAAGGGAAGCACATGAAGGTGGATATAAATCTTTTGCTGATATGAACAATCCCACCAATTCTTGTGTCTGAGGAGTGAACATGAAAATGTTTTCAGCCGAATTCTTCGTTGCCCATTCCTCTATAATCCTGCATGAATTTTTCAAATTTTTAGGAAGCAATTCATCAATAGATATATCATGGATGAACCCATTGATTATTTAAAGTTAATGGGTAAACAAATCCATTATTCTAAACCGTTCCTTCTTTTTTTTTTTAGCTTATTTGAAGAGGATATAATAAGTGGAAGAAAGGAGTCAAAGCATCCGTAATCAAACATGGAAAACATCAAGAAACTCAAATTCAAACCAAAAAAAAATGAAAAGAAAACTCTTCACACATTATATTTTTCAAATTAATGGATTATCATGATAAAAGATTTAATTTGAAAACAGACCTTGATTGAGATTCTGTTGCATTGTGGCAGTCAGAATAAAGCACTTTGATGATGGGTTGTAACTTCAATTTAGGAACTGGGTGTTTGTCCTCTGTACTAGAACAATAACCAGAACAAGACCAAGCATCTAGATTTAAAAGAATGATTTGCAGAGCGGGGGCTTTGGTTTTTAGATCTCTAATAACAAACCGAAATGATGATTCGTCATTTGCACACTCCATCAACTGATTAGCAAACATTTTGCCCATTGTATATTTGCTGTTGACAAATATAACGCATTAAAATTTATTCATGATATATCACGTATTTAACAAACAAACATCAAAATATAATCTTTCTGAGCTTTTAAGCCCTCCTTCGCAACAAAAAACAATATAATCCTTCTCTTGCTTAAATTATATATAAAAAAAAAACTGAAAGGACTTGCAAATAAAACTTAATAGAATAGCTATAGCCTGGAATACACAGCATGCCTACAGTCATGCTCGTTCACAGGATCAAGAAAAATCAGCAAGGTAGACAGCTTTTATTTTGTCTTTGGCCCATAATATACTTATTAACAACCTTCTGTGTTTTCAAGAATGTCAATACCATCTTCATTGTTAACTCTTTGGTGTATAAATGCATGGCATTGGTTGGTAAAGTCTTTGCACATACTGTCATGGAAGTTATATAATATAGTTCCAACTTCCAAGGAATATAGATAAATCTTTGTCTTACTTTGACCCGTACTTCATTTTACTTCCCTGAATACATTCATATACACGCACATAGAAGACCTTATGTTGACAATTTAGAGTCACAGCCACTTCTTTCCCACCTAGGTCTGTATGAAAGAAAGACTTAATACCCTTTTTCCCCAATATAAAATTTCTACCAACCAATTATTGTCAATCAATTTCACTAATTCGCTTTGTATTCACCAAATTAGTTGACTGGACGAATCAAATTATCTATTGAGACAGTAGTTTCACTTAAACAAATACTAGAAGCATACATGTTTTAGCAGAGCTATTTCCCTGTAGTCGGCTGAACTGAGTTATAATGGCACAAAATTTGCCACCTTTTTCTTTCTGATAGAGAAGCTAATAGCAAACAGTGAATTTATCATTCTATGCTAACCTGAACAAGTCCTCAGATCCTCCAACTGGCAAACAGGTTGATATATAACATTTGAACAACCGTACTCCTCCATCTACAGGTGTATGCCCCTCACAACATGGGTAGGCTCCAATGAGAGACGTGCATTGAGGGCAAGTAAATTCACGCCAATCAATATCCTTTGTAAGATTTGATAATCTAGCCATGAAAATATCTTCAAGAAAACCGTTGAGTAAAGACTTCTGATTTCCCCGAATTTCCATGGTCTCTGTTGGCATCCCTTCCTTTCTAGCAGTTCCACATGAATGATGCACACTGTCTTCATCCCCAAGGTTGTTTGTCATATGAGCACAACAACTAGGAGTTTCGGTGACATCTTTGGTGCCATTTGAATCTGGATGTGAATCAGAGAAATGACCACAATCAGGTTTACTCTTTGCAACTTCACATCTCAAATTCGTAGAAAGCTTCTCAACCTCATTGTGTACAAACCTAGAATTGCTATCAAAAGCAAGGGTCACTCCACCATCATCACTGCAAGTTGAAGTTCTTTCATCATCACTGCAAGTTGAAGTCCTTTCATCATTCAATTCACAGTTTCTTGCACCTTTGGCAATACCATCCTCTCTGGGGTTTTCAGCTACAGAAGTACACTCTTGATCTCCACACCCTTCAGGAAAATTATATTCCACTAGATCATCCTTGCAAAGAGTGACAGAAGCAGGAGTTAATAGACAGACCCCTGGCATGCATGTATACGAAGTGACATACCTCATCACCATCTCCTCACTTATTCCTCCAAAAGAGCAACAACAAGCTCCAAACCAATTGTCAGCCACTTCTCTCCAATTCACAGACGGCATTTCAACAAAATTCCTAAACAAGTAAAGCAAACAAAACCTCAAGAACAAAAACATTAAAAAAGAATATATTAGCCCCTGACCCAGTTACTACCAGTATATTAACACTTTTTTCCTAAAAAAAGTCAACCTCATATAGGTTTGTACAAATAAGTATGACCTCTAAATGAAACTAACCATTGTTTAGGGGTATGATGCACAAATAAGATATGCATACAGGATACAATGTATATCCAATACCGTGATATGGTTACTCTAAAATAAAAAGACATATTTAAAAGTGTACAAAAATTCATCAAAACATAATAAATGTATAACTGCAATGGTGAAAATCCAAATTAAAAACACATTTATCAGACATTGTTGAAATAAAAAATTATAAATCAGTGTCATCATAAATATGTTCTATTATTTACCTATAGAAATAACACTGTCAATCAAATTACTTTAATAAAATAATATATAAAGAGTACAAACTTCTCTCTTTGGTTTATAACGAAACATCGTTTCTACGTTTTTATATTACACATATTTATATGTTTATTATAGTTTATTGGATATAAATGTTTGAAGAGTGTGGAGACTTAACCAACATTTATGAATGATAACTAAAAGTATCAATATCATATATACATTAAACACATAAAAGTATTGGAGCTTAGTAGATTTAGATACTTCATTGGCATGTATAGATAAAGTATTCTAGAGTATCAGGCATCGGATAAGCATAGGTTAATCAAATATATCTATTTATGAGAAAAAGCTAAATCAAATATTGGCAAGCAACCTGAGAGGAGTTTTGGTCAACTTGAAGGTGCATGTTCTGCAGTAAAAGTCAACTTCTCCTGCAGAAGACAATTTTTTCACATCTGCAACAAAAGAACTGGGAAATAAGCACAACTTATGGAACAAACATTAAAAAAAAAAAAAAAAAAACATAATTTTAAAAAAAAGTAATAAATGAATAATTAGCAGCGACATTTAGAGATTACCAGATTCTGATATGAGAGGGTCCGGCAGCGAAGTTGGGGAAGGGTGGAGGGTGGAGAGGATTGGGTGGTTGACGGGGAGGAGGAGGAGGAGCTTGACCTCGATGTGGTCGGAAAGTAGGCGGAATGTGAGGGGAGAGTCGGCGTCGAGTAAGATGGCTGGAAGCGGAACCCTAAGGGAGAGGGAGGAGGTTGTGAGAGTGAGAAAAGAGTGTGAGGAGTTAAGGTTGACGGCGAGGTCGAGGCATTGGAGAGAAGGGTTTAGGGTTTTGTCATCAGGGAAGAGCATTAAACGCAGCGTGGGGATATGGGACTGTGCTTCCCATGTGTAACGCCATCCATGTTCGCCGTCACCCATTCTACTACCTTCCACGCTCTGTGCTCCTCCCACTCGAATATTCATGGAGACATTGCTCAGAGATGAATAAAAAGCGTTAGTTAAAAAAAAAAAAAATTGAAATTTAAAAAAAAAATAGTGTATTGTGGCTGCTGGGATTCGAGCCCAGGTCTCCACGGCCACAACGTGGAATTCTTACCACTAAACTACAGCCACTTTTGAGAACACTATGCATTTCTACCTTTAAATTGATTAAATTAATTTAAAATACGACAAATTAAAAATTATATGTATAAAAATTCGTGTGTTTGTTCAATAACTAAAATTCAATAAGTGGACCTCAAAAAACATGTATCGAGAAATATGATGTGTGTGGAAAAGGACTTATGGCCCAAAACATACTATCATATTAAATCCAAAGAGAAAAAAAAGTAAATGGTTATTGAACTTAGGAGAAAAAATTCAAAAAAAAAAAAAAATCAATCTAAAACTAATTTTGGTATAATCAAGTTATCTTAGCACCAAACCGTAATTCTAATAATGTTTTAAAAAATTTTATTGTGAAATTATTTGTATTATTAGTTGAAAGAATTACATCTAATTATGAATTATAACTTTTACCTTAATAATAACTATTCAATCCAACAATTTGTAATACTAATTTTAGTAATTATACATAATAAAATATAAAAATATAAAATTAAACTTTATTAAAATGAATTTATCACCAGTATAAAAATATTAAAATTATACATAATTATAAATTTCAATAACCTCTTAAAAAAATAATTACGATATCCTCTTAGTTGAATTGGCAAATGATTTTATATCTAAAAATATTTATGAAAATGCATCGATTTTTATTATTTTATTTTAAAATAAATAAATAAATTTGTTTAAAAATTATCTTTTAAAATATAAACTTAAATAATTTTTTTATCTTAAAGTATAATTAAATAAAATAACATCATAAAATATTAATACAAATAAAATTAATCTTTTTAAATATAAATTTAAATAAGTTATAATATGAAGTATAATTTTAAATTAAATTAATCTTTTTAAAAACTTGAATTTTATAAATCTAAATAAAAAATAAAAAAATCATAAAATCAAATTTGAAATAAATCTTCAATTATTAATATTTTTTATTAATAATTTTATATTTATTATAAAAAATTAAATAAAACTTATTAACAGATAAAATATTTAAATATATGAATACATGATACACTTATTCGTTTGGTAATTAAATACTTATATCCATTAAATACTTATACCCATTATATGTACATATTATATATATATATATATATATATATATATATATATAAACATAATGTTGGAATTCACATTACACTAAATATTTTCTTGATTAAAAAAAATCAAGAGGATATTAAATAGTATTAACAAATAACTCACTATTAAATTAAATTATATATTTAAACATACAAATTTTCAATACCTACATATCTACTTAGAAGTGACATTGTGATTTATAAATTAGTTATATTGTGATCTCTACTTTGTTTAAGAAATACTATGATTCTTTGTAAGTATATTTAATGTGTGAATAAAACATGGAGATTTAAAAGAAAAAAAAAATAGAATAAAACATGGAAAGAGAATGAACTACCACCACAGATTAGTGGAACTAATGTTTATAATTAACTATTTAACAATAATTGAACAACACATATCAGTATGCAGAAGACAATCATAAATTATATGCATCATTCACATTCTGGCAATGTGAACCACAACTTTCTGTTTCTACTTAACTCTTTGATAATATAATATACTAAAGATTATTTCCTCCTATTTCTGTGTATTTGAGGAAAGCAAAATCATGTGGGAGTTCTACAACTTCTCTGCCAACACTTTTTCTCAGTTCTCTCCTAAAAAACACACTCTATTTTATTATTTCTTGTATATCTTTTTGTTCTCTCCCATTCTTGTAGAGTATGAAAGAAAGTGTTGAAAAGAAGAAGGTAGTTTATTATTTGCATATTGGATGATGATATGAGTGTATGAAGCATCCATTCCAGCGTGGATTTCCATTTGATGCAGACAAATGAAGAGCCATAGACACAGATTAGGGTCTCCTACGATTAAAATATGTCGAAATGTGACCGTACAGCATGGTAATAATGCCATCTTCATACACAACAACCCACACCATTATTCTATGGAATCTATCTGCAATATACAAAATGTTATTTAAACCTACCTCTCACCTTTTTTCCATACTGCTACGGAAATAAACACTGCCCCCAATACTAATTAAATATCAGCACTACACAAAATTATTCAAATTTTGATTGAATCCATCACTCACCATTTTTGTCTTATCTTAATATTCGGTGCTTGGTGCATATACATAGAATGTGACTGTAAAAAGGGCATATAACAGCCTTTTACCAACTGCAGTATTAAATTTCTGGACAATCAGAATAACCTTCTTTTTAACGTACACCAGAGAAAAAAACACAGTAATGTCTCAAAAGCAGAAGAGAAACCAACGTCGAATGAAGAAAAGTAATTCTGTGCTTTTGAAGTCAAAACCCACGTGAGCTACTGTTGCATAAACTATGATTTGGGCTATACTAAAAGATAAAGGTACTTAAACTTGAGGTTCTAAAATTCAAGTGGTGTATTCGTAGGTTAAACTTGAGGCATGTTTCCCTCTTAACTCAACACTGCAGGATTCATAAAAATATAATCATTGAGTTCTATTAACTAATAATTACAAGACTTCTAAACTGATGATATAAAGATTGTACCGGATATATACCGGTTGTTGTTATAGCTATTTGAAACCCTTTGATCCAATTTCATTTTATGATGTTGTTGCGCTAGACCGAACCATCTTGACTAATAAATCTCACCTAAGTAAAGTATTATTATTGTAAGTATTTAGTTATTTTTGTTATAAATAGTAAATTAAGAGGTCAAATTAAGCATTTATCTATTTCTCAATCATATTTTATATTATTTATATTCAGTATTAATTTGAACATGTAATTATAAGTACTCATTTTATTTAGTTTTACCCAATCAAAGAATTTAAAAGATTTGAAGTTAAGAATACTTCGAAAAGAATCTAATCCTTCTAAATACAAAAATTAAATTAAATTATCAACACTATCATATCTAAATTATAATTTATATAAAGATTTTGATAAATTATAAATATGAAATAAAACTAATGCAAATCTTAATATTATGTTATTATAAAATAATGACATTATATAAATATAAATTGGTTCAGTATTTTTTTTTAATATATTATATAAAAAAAGAGAAAAGAGAAATAGAATTAATATATATATATATATATTATTTAAAATTATTAAAAAATAAATAATAAAGATAAAGAATAAAATTCTAATTTTTATTATTAAAATATGTTGATTTATACCTATATATATTATGTTTATTAGTTAAGTTTAGATTAAATAGATATTAAAAAAAGTATATTTATAATCTGACAAGTTTTTTTTTTTTTGTTTAATCAGTTTAGAATGGTTTATTTTTCAATTTATCGATACTTTATTAAAAATCAAGTTATGCAGTAACTTGATCCCTCCTTAAGTTCACAAAGACATGTTTGTATTACTAAATGGTATATTATGATACACCACTTATTTATATGTATGAGTGCTAAACCAATACCAAAACTTTAGAAATCATAATGAGAGAAATAAGGGCACTAAATGAAAACATAAAAGAAAGAAAAATAACATGCCATTAAATCTCTAAATATGATTTCAACACTTTCTCATGAAGCATATAAATAATGTGTATCCAACTTGAGAGTATTGAATGAGTAATTTATTAAATGAATTGTTTAGCTTGCAGCATAATGAATAATAACAATTGGAGACAATTACATTGTTGACGTTACTAGGAACTGATGTGTTTACCAAGTTAACATAGCTCAGAATTTAAGTTCTCTATGTCCAAAACAATAATGAAGATAATAGAGACCATGTGAGTTAGATCCTTCTCTAACAAAGAGTCAAAATTATATGTTATAGAGCAACTGGGATAATTGGTAAGTAGATTGACTGAAAAGACATCAAATTGAAAGGGAAATTAGGTACTAAAAAGACATAGTTTAAAGATAAGTTTGAAAGAGGCGAAACTTTATAATAGCCTTTGTTGTAGAACCATTAGCAATAGTGATGTAGTGAGGTATTTTAGGAGGTGAAAAGTTATAAATAAGTGAAGTATTACCAACTTCATGATCAAAAGCACTAGAATATACAATTCATCATCCCATACATATACAGAGAAAGAAAAACAAGTAATAGGATTACTATAACATGTTATAGTTTGGTTTCCCTTAAGTTGGAAAAAATTATGAACTACCATAGAATCTGTTTTGTTGCATCCACTACCCTTATAACTACAATAGAATAATTTGTTTGAATTTTGAATAAGTATAAATTAAAGAATTAAACAGTTTACTATATTTAAATATAATAAAATAAAATTATATTTAATTTTTATGTTTAATTTGAATAACATGAAAAATTAATATCAAGCTAATTATTATTTAATAAATTAGCAAACCAGCAACCAATACTACTATGTGACATGATTGCTGCTTCTATCTTTAGATGGCTAGTTATATTTGGATGTCAAATTACAAAGTATATGAAATGAGTCAAATAGTAAGAGATACTATCAAAAGAGATTTGAAAGGGGAGGGGGCATATTCTACTATAAGAACCCTAACCCTAACCCTCTTCCTCAAATCTAAGATATGAACGACAAAATTATTGAAAGAAACTATCAATTGCATGCCATCTGTTATCAAAACACAAATGTCGTGCTTATCATATAAACACAAGCAAGAAGGATAAGCATGCAGAAGAATAATATTACAAAAATATGTGTATGATAATACACTTCCCCCACGTAATAGAAGAAACTGCCAACAAATAAGATGTAAACACAAAGATACACAAGAGGAGAGGTTGAACACTTAATTTGCATATTTTTAAACAGATTGCGTTTAACTGGTTTAAGTCTCATTATTAATTTTTTTTTAAATTTTTAGTTTGAATTTCATTTTATTTTTATGAACATACTATCGTGTTCCTAGACTTTTTTTTAACTAATTCACAACAATTAAGAAAAATAATTAATTTAGTTATTGATATAAAATATTTTAGTGATTTATAGTATTTTTTAAAATTATAATTGAAATTATTGGAGCTCATAATTATCAGTTTGGAGAGAGTTTTATAAAAGAATGAAGCTAATTTGTCAAAAGATTCCTATGTAAAAGGAGGAAGGAAGTACTTTTTCAAATCAAAATAATTTTTTAAACATGAAAATTTCACTATTTAAACTTTTTAAGCCTTTTGTTATTTTATAGAAATATTTCTATGAAAAAGTTACAAAATTAAATTTATGTAACTGGACAACTAAAAGGATTTAATTTAATCCAAATTTGATTAGATTGGTGTAACTTAAGTTTAATATTGCTGAAATTAATGTAATTCAATCGAAATTGAATAACATTTTCTCACAACCTTATCACAAACAGAATATTAACACTGATGTAACAAAAAGAAAAACTGATATAACCCTTAGCCATCAGAAAAATTAGCAGTCAATAATGATGGTGGCTGAGAAAACGCTTGACAATTAATACAAATACAACTTCCTAACTAAGATCTGGGTAAATAATTAAACCAAATCACCATTCCCTATCAATAATGATGGTGGCTAAAAAACTGGTTTGACAATACAAGTATAATTTCCCCAACAAAGATATGGCTCAAATAATAAACTCAATCACACTTTGCCGTATGAGTCACATTCGATCTTAACCAAAATTAAATAGTATTGTTTTGAAATACTCTATATTATTGTAAGCAAAACAAAAGGTCCACTAACCTTTTACCGAGGAAAAAGGTCCATACCACTAGCTCAGCTTTAGAAAGAATTTACTTATATTCATGCATATTCCCCGAAGGTGTCATATCTATGTCTATCCTAAAAGCATAAACACAGTCAACTTGTTGATCCCAGAGGACCAGTATATATAATAACCTTGCTGTCTAGCACCATAACCTTCTTTCAGGACCCTTTTTCAAAGCTCTATGCAGTTGCTTTGGGAATTTCCCTGTATAACTAGAGTTCTTTGGAGTGAGCATAGTGATATCAAAAAGACTTAACGAGGGAAGAGAGCAAAACAAGGAAAAAGGGCTTCAACTTGTGCATGGTATCAAATACATATATCAAGATATATATATCCCATCTTGTTACATTGTAAAAAGTGAAAGGTCTCTCAAGCTTGATAGGGTAGCTAGCTAATTAGCTCGATCACTTTTGTTTGGGGATCTTCAAGTGTTTTTAGTAATTATGGAGTTTGCTAGTTTCCATCTTCAGCATCAGCTTCAAGAAGAATCTACTCAGTGTATAACTTCTGCAACCCCACCACCTGACTTTAAACCTTACAATACCACTAATCAATCATGGATCCCAAGCAACATATAGTAAGTTCCTTCACAACCCTTCAAGATGAACTCACTCAACTCTTGATCTATAACTTATATGACACAATATCCACTTATATAGTTGTAATAATCATTGTCTCAGGTGAAATTACTATGAATTCGTTGAACCAGGTGTTATGAAGTTTGAATTCTTTGAACTCCCCCTTAATTAAATATTATCTGGCTTCTTATATCGCTATTTTCTCGGGCTTGTGGGGTTCCCAGAGATTTCAACAAAAATTAACTACTTATGTATGGACATCTTTTTATAATCAAGATATGGACATATGTAGTAGAAAAACATATACACCAGTTTGCACAGAACTCTCCACTACAAATCTTTTAATTATTAAAGTCTGCTAGCAGTAGTAATCCCTTCAAATAATACTGTTGATCTTGATTTCTCATTTGACTATTTCATGATTATTCTACTGCTTTTCTTTGATTCCTTTTTAGTTATTTCATTTTGCAACAGTGATAGCATGCACCCATTGGCTTATATCTATGTGTGAGTTTGTTTGCAGCAATGGTTGTAACAGTGGCTTTCTAACTGAGAGCTTTACAAATTCAAGAGAACTACAGCACAAGCATGCCATGACTGATTCACTTAGAATTTCAACAAGGCAAGCCTCTGGTTTTCACAATGGAAAAAGCCTCACTCAACAGCCAGTTAGTCATCTCTTTCCAGCAAGAATCAAAGGTGAAATATTCAACACCTCCATGAAGGCTACCGAGGAATCATGTTCACTAATCCCAATTCATGAACCACGATATCCTCCTAGTTTCTTATCTAGTCTTGGTATAACTGGTCAAGAGTTTTTTCCTTCGGAGAATGTCTTTCATAGTGACAAACATATTGATGGAGGGACCCTAAGCAAGAGATATAACAACTTTGGAGATGTTTCCTTAATTTCGAATTTACCAACCCTAGATATGACCTCTTCCTTGGTTTCATGTTCTTCGGATTTAAATCCTAAAATGTTAGATCTACATACAAGTTATAGTAAGAGTTGTGAAATCCAACCTTGCTATGATACTTTTGGTCTTAACGAGAGCATAGCTTTGAGCCACAGCGACATGCATGGCCGCGAAAATAGTCCATCAAATAGCTCAAATAAAGTGAGTACTACATCTCTCCTCGCATGCAATACATACAGATGCATAAATTCAATTAACTAAACTTTTCTTGTGCTTCAAATTAATTTATACGCACCATTTTTTTTTTAATTTCCCATCCAATGTTTTTATGTTAACTTTAATTTAGGTAAAAATATTATTCATCTCATTTTCCTTTTTATGAGTGTTGGGCTGTTCGCCATTTTTATTTTTACAGAAGTTATGCATTAATAGGATTCATTGATTGTGTGTGTGTGTTTGTATCTCATAGCGTTTAAATCAGGTATCTTGGTATTTCTGCAAGCATAACAAAGGCTAAAACTAATTAGTAATTTTGAGCAATATTTGGAACACGAATTCCTGTAAACAAAATAATGAAGTATCTTCGGTGATCCAACTCGATTGGATTAGTTAAATTTTTTAAGTGAATTTCAGATTTCATCATTTATACGTGAAGTTGCAACAACGAAAAGGCCTAGCAATTGCTCTCTACCAAAAGAATCTGAGGCAAAAGCTAAGAAGTCAAGGCCATCATCATGCCCTCCCCTGAAGGTAATATTTTATGATGAACACTTATTTAAATTGATGATTTGTGTCACTTTCACGTTAAAGTAAAACTATGTGGACTGAGTTTAAAGCAGGTAAGAAAGGAAAAATTGGGGGATAGGATTCAAACTCTTCAAAGATTAGTGGCACCTTTCGGGAAGGTACATCATATCTGATCTCTAATTAGGCCCCGTATATGTGTCTGTCATATATATATATATATATATATATATATATATATAGTTTTTTCCTTTTAATTTGACACTATAAATTATCTTCTTTAATTCGCAGACCAGTACAGCCTCTGTCTTAAGTGAAGCTATTGGCTACATCCATTTCCTTCACCAACAAATCCAGGTGGATATTTAGACACTATTAGATCAATCGTTCTCTATTGAACAAAATAACTTTAAAATTGTCTGTGAGTATTGATATAAATCAAGGTCTTTGTTTTCTTGTAAGTTAAGGATACATTAAGTAAGAAAGTATAAAAGTTAATTTACTAATATGCAGTGATAGTTACAAAAGGCTTTAATTCAAACCAATGATACAAACTTTTACTTTCTCACTTTTCATTTTTGTTTACTTTAATTAGAAAAGTACTCAAATCCATAAGGGTTATTTATTGCATTTTCTTAGGTATATAGTATGAACACATTAAATACATCTTTTTTTTCTGAGTTAGATACATCTTATTAAGTTATTTAAATTATTTTAAAAAGTAATTACTATATGACTTTGTGTTTTGAATTGTCTAAATATTTTCATTTCTTTTTTTTAAAAAAAAAAATCCATGTTTAACTTCTTATTTATATGCTTGTATATATAGGAAGATTATAGAAAATCCTATAAATGAAAATGTCATGTAATTTGGTTTATACGTGAATAATATGATGAAAATAAGAATAAATATGCTCAGTCAAAATGAATATCAAATATGGTAAAAAAATCGAGTGCAACTCTTTAGGTTGATGTAGAACCTAGGGCAGCTTAATTAAAGGGCATTTAACTAAATAGAAAATAGGGAAAGAAATATATTAACAAACTACGTTTATATATATTTCTTTCAGACTCACATTCTCTTTGTTCACTGCAGACTTTGAGCATTCCTTACATGAAATCCACGCAAAGCAATAGAATGGTGCAGCTGGTAAGAAATACATATATATATATA
>BDMB01000003.1:4891065-4954018 GCA_016859785.1 Macrotyloma uniflorum
TATATTTTTTTTTTTTTTTATAACTTTCTTGATATTTCTGTCCAGAACTTGACTCCTTGGCTAAAAGTAGACTTTAAGAATATAAACTACAGATGTATATATGGTTATCAATTATTAATATAATTGATAACTAGAATAGTTGAGATTGAACGTAATAATTTCTGTTCAAGAGTGTTCCTTCTACTCTTCTTTCATCTTTTGGATTCATGCATGTGTAAGTGTTTTTGCATAATAAGTTCAGTGAGGTGGCGTTTAAATAGACTCACTGCAGTAGTAGAGAAGAGAAAGAAGCTTAAAAACTATATATGATATGATTATACATAGAAATATTAGCTAATTATAAAGTGATGATTATATATTCAATGCGTGATATTCGTTATTTTTTGTTGTGGTTGCAGGATACAAATAAAGTAGATAGCAGAGAACATAAGGCAGACCTTAGAAGCAGAGGCTTGTGTCTTGTGCCCCTTTCTTGCGCATCATTTATTCATCGTTGTGTTTAGCCATTTTCATATTATTATTAGTAACAGATACCAGAGATAACCCAAAAATTGAAGCAAAGAGATTTTTATTGTGTGCTTGTTTTAGTTTGTGAGCAATGACAAGGTTGCAATGTAACATGTATAGAGGAGTCGAAATTGAAAAAAAAAGACTTCACCTCATTATTTTTGAAAAAAAAGGACTCAATTCATCTTATTTCTGTGCTATAAGCAAATAGGAAAGTAATAGCCAGCTATATATTCTAGCTGTAAATTAGTTGCACTCAAATTCAAGTCACTGCATTTTTGTAAACAAGAGTAAAATAGCTTTTAATGATTTCCAGTTTTCATTTTGATATTTTTCAAATATAAGACTAAACAAACTTTTGGATGCACTTTTGGATGTAACATGTTAAGGGTAAAAAGTAGGAATAATTAAAAGATATTACAGGTTTAAATTATAATGGGATTGTGTAGGGTAGAAAATAAAAACCACCCCAATAATGAATTGCTTAATTTTAATTATTTTTATCCTATTATAAGAAATACTAGTTATTCTTTTATAGATATTGAGTTTATAATTTATAGTTTTCAGTGTATATATCTTTATATATTTAATTTTATAAAAATGTATGTTAGTAGACATAACTTAACATTTGTAAGTAAAAATATGTAATCAATTTTTATGAATTTCTATAATGATGTATTTTTATGAACCAAAAATAGAAAAAAGATTTGTATTTTATGTGTTTTAACGATAATATCTAGATGTCTTTACTATTTTCTAACATTTAAATATTAAATAATGAAAGGTAAGTTTTTTAATTGGATTACTATGAAATGAAAATTTCACCATACATATGGAGATAAATAAATGACTTATTATTAAAAAGATTATTTATTCTAATAATATTACTCATAGGCCAATTAATAGTGTTCTTTTAATTTTGAAGTAAGAAATATTCATGAATAATAATGCTTAAAGTAAAAAAAGGAAAGAAAAAATATAGCCTTATTCTTAGGTGACCCATGTATAGTTAAGTTTACTAGCTTGTCTTTAAATTTACAAATTTATGTATTAATTAATTATTTACTTTTTAAAGTTGTTCGTGTCAAATAGAGTAAAAAAAACTAGTGATGGGCATAGTCAATTTAAATTTGGAGTAAGTTGTGATGTTTTGATCAATGCAAGCATGACTATTATTTTAGCTCAACCTCATGGTGATAATGGCTTAAATTAAACTTATTTCTTAACGTTAGTTGAAAGTTAATTAAGATTGCAATTTGTTATTTGAAGCATGTTAAAAAATGATGAAGTTTTGTTTTGTGATGATTAGATTTTGATATAATTTAATACAAAAAATTGTACTCATTGGAGAAGTGTACATCCAAAATAGGAGTGAGCTTTTGCATACATTGTTTATGTTATGCAATCCTAGAGTGCTATGCAATCATATCTTTTGTCAGTGTTCATAATTTGAACATTTTATGAATGTAATAATAAAATGGCATTTGGGAAGTCTTCAGAGCCGAGTGTGTAGAATCAAACCCCAGTTAAATTTACCAAGCGAACTGCATTATAAAACAAAATATTAAACAACACAAACCATAACAAGTTCTATAAACAAATAACTACGTTGTATATATAGGAATGCAGGTGTAGTGTACGTACCAACTTCTTCTTCTTCTTCTTCTTCTCAACGTAAGCCGAAAGCTCCTCTTGCTTAGAAAGGGATTCCTCCAAAGCCTAACATGGCGAGCCATTATTTTCATGGTGTAAACAGTTTATAAAAAGTTGTGCAGCAATGTGAAATGGTGAGAAAAAAGAATGCAAAATTCATGTCCTTAATTAAGATTATGCATGTGGCTTATTGCATATTTGATTTTCAAACAAATAATCACTTATTTTTTCTAACTATTAAGAAACAACTTTATCTGTTTACCTTCTTGGTTGCCATGAGTTCTTGTTCCAAAGTATCTGCTCGGGTGATAGCAGCATTGAGCAATTCCTCCTTCTCAGGTGGCATGCAGATGGCGAGGTTGTTCATGTTGCTCATTTTTTCTTCCAACTCAGCCATGCGCTTCATCACAGTCATGAAATCTTGAGCAGAGATGGCAGGCATGGGCATTTTATCAGAGTTATTGACCTGTCCCTTGTATTCACCACCCAAGTTGCAGTAGAAGTTGGCGTCTGTGAGCTTCCTGGGCATGTTCCTGGTCATCCTCACCATGGTCACTATGCCCATCACAAAGGCCATCACTCCAGTGAAAATTTGTGAGTTCACTTTCTCGTGAATCTTGAAGGAATCAACCATGGCGTATGCATCTACTCCAGCTGCCATGAGTTCCATAAAACACATTATTCACTTCACAAGTTGATTTGAGTATAGGATTTAGACATATATATACAGGAGTGACACTTCTCATGTGTTTTAATTTGGCATAGGCACCACACAAGATGACTTCAAAAGTCAGTGTCATTGGGGATATGCTACTATAAGATAGAGCTAAACAAAGAGATTTCAATTCTACCTGTGGATGCTGCAAATTTGTCATTGTCTTCCACCTTTTTCCAAGCCTTTTTTTCAGCTGCGGGGATATAGTCCTCGTAGTTGTAAGTCTTCTTAGCAGCGACCTATTTTGTCAAGGTTTAGTACTTAAAGCTAAGGAAACGAGGGCCACTTATTTATTTTTAAAAAAAAACAAAGGTCACACAAGACTTCCAAAATACGTAATCTTCTATTTAAAATAGTGTCCATGAAGATAGAAAAATGTGCTTCACAAAACCATAGTATAATTATCCAGTTTAACGTGTTTAACTTTTCCTTATGCATTAGCCTCACTAGCTATATCTTGTGATAAAGAAGTAACACTGATATGCAGGTTCCCATTGTTTACTAGATCAAGGATGGATGTTACGAAAGATACTAATTACATACCTCAGCAATGGCAGAAGACAATTGTGTGGTGAGATTTGCCTCCGACTTGATAATCTGGTGTTCCTAGACATGCTTACTGATTAGTTTGGATGTTAATCCATAACAAAAGGAACCGAGGTTTAAAACAAAAATCAAATAATGGTTTTGAGTAGAGAAAACTCTGTACAATATCAATGCAAATGCCAAATGAAAGCCATGAGTTAGTTTAATAAGGACATTCAGTAAGCCAGGCTATCTCACCTCAGAAGTTGTCTTCTCTTCCATGACAGGAACCTCACATTTCCTTGCACATTTGTGCTCACCATTTAGAACCATCTGCTAGTCCATATAGATATATATTAATCACATAAACTAGCATATCCATAATGGAACACAAATTGTCAATGGGCTGAAAGCATAAAAAGAGGGGAAAAAAGGGATTGCAAACCCGCCTTCATTATTTCCTCATCCTTCCAAGGGCCCTTATCAGAGCGCATGCAGCCTCCTTGATCGGCACAAGTACATTTGCCTCCCAAAAACTCTGGCAACTCACTGGCAAAGCAAAACCAAAGATTGTCAACAACTTAAGTCAATCATAAAAGCTTTTAAATCCTAGAATGACAACTGTGGAGCAGAAAAAGGATTGAAATTAGTTGTCACAAGGAAAATCAGGTACTATAATGTTACGCTATCATGAACTCACTTCTCATCAATAATTTCAAGCAATTTGCTCTGGAACTTGTTGCCAAGAACCTGATAAATTTTAAGCTCAATCAGATAAAATCTTATTTTCGAAAAGGGCAGATATTTAAGATAAGGTCTTCTTTCTCACATGGATTTTTGCTGTGGTTTTTGGGTCAAGGAAGGATTTAACAGTGCTCCACAACATTCTGAATCCAGAGCCTGCATTGATGATGAACATGCGGTTCAAGGTCTGCAGTGAAGGCACCAATTTTACGATATTAAACTCATTAATCCACAATATTTATTTGCAACTAAACTTTTATGTAAATCTTAAGAAAAATAGAAGAAAAGCATACTTCAGGATAGTTGTCGCCGTCAATCTTTTGAAGACGTGTGATGAGATCCCTGGCATGCTTGTTGAAGTTCTTAAGGCCCTGTAACATTAAAACAAAGCAAATTTTCATCATCTTTATATATTTTTCATGTTTCTTTTTCTTTTCTCATAGATATCAAGGTTCGTTTTAAAGTGTGAAGTGAATAAAGACAGTAAGTTTAATTTTTCATGCTATTTTTAACTTCAAAATTGGATTGGCTTATAGATAAACTATTTCTGATACGTACCACTCCTTGCACATCAAGGATGGTTGTACTTTGATCGATGTGTTTCTTTGCAGCAATGGAGCAAGCTGGGAGTTTCACATCAAATGTCCTCTCGAACTCCTTGACATGGTTTTTGATATAGCGGTCCATGGTTGTGACTTGCATCAACTTGGTGGCATCTACTTGGCCCAATCTCTCAATGTACACTGGTCGTCCATCTTTATCAACTCCATGATGTCCCTGAGGATAATATTGCAAGACTTCATCGAGTTCCTTGAATTCGAAATCCTAGTACAAAAAGACACAATGAATTAGCAAAACTATAAACAAGTGGGAAGAAAAAGGGTTAAGCATATGAGCAATTAATAAATCCCCTGAAGTCTGACTCGTATCATTGTTCAAAAACAAATACCTCACTGATGGTGTCAGCACCAAATTCCTTCCTCCACTGAAGCATGTCAGACCACATTTGCTTAGATTTCTCAAGGTCGAATTTCCTGGCCCTAAGGAACCTGTTCAACAAGATGAAAATAATGAAGTGTCAAGTTCCTACTCAAGCCAATTGACTAAATATAATATTCGGTCCCTTAAAAAATGTTTCTCTATTTCTTTACTCTCTGAAAATCTCTGCATATAAATTGGTTCCTAAAGTTATCAAGGTGCTAACAAATTCATCCCTCTAGAGATCAACTTGTAATGACAAAATCTGTCAAGGATAAAAATAACATAAGTAATGTATCTGAGTTCCTACTTATAATTTACTCTACAACATTATTTGCAGGAATGGACCCATGAATGCAAATTTGAATTGAAAATGCAGATGTTAAAATTAGGATAGCATTGCTATTAATATTCACTATTACAAAAGGTGAATACTTTCCACCACTATATATCCATGGCCAAACCTTGTTGAATGTTAACAAATTATATCAAAACTTAAGAATAAGAGTTAAGCAAGAAAATTAAGGTGACCTGAGCATCATGTGATAATCATCGTGCTTCTCCGGGAGTAGCTCGTCCAAGACAAGAGCCTGACGGAACTCATCAACGACTCTGGATTCTTCAGCATCGCGGATATCCTCGATTTCAATCGACATGACCTTGCTGCTGCTTCTCTTACTCCTTGTAAGGGAATTCCTCAACTTCTTTTTCAATGAACCAACACGATCGCTCTTTTCAAGAGCTGCAATGCAACCATCAACAACAATTGAATTGGTTTAGCCTTTTCGGAGAAAGATACTATTTTCTAATCCGAATTGGAATTTTACATCAATAACATATATTCGACTTTTATGTAAATTTCTTAACTCAAATAATCGATAGAAACTCTGCTGATTAGAGCACAAGGAACTGTATTTAAAATGTTATCCTGCAATTTAAGATTAAGGTTGGGAATAAAGAAAAAAGCAAAGAATGATGGGGATGGAAACTGACATGTTTTTGGAGACAAGGTTCCAGACATGGCGCGGCTTTAGTTTTTAGCTTCTGCCGGGTATTCAGGAGAATTAGTCGCTCATCATAAGATAGCAAAAAGATCGTTGCACTCCCAAATGCCCTGCATGCATGCAATTACCCCACAATTCAGTGATGACCCATTAAACATCAACAAAGCAAACAACAACACATCAACGTGCATGTCATGCAAACACACGAGGCTCGTTCATGAACGTAAAGCATGAGTGTGCCCTTTTGTTTTAAAGGTATTTTTTTATTATTATTCCGTGAAAATAAGTTAAATGAGAAAGGAAAGTGAAGAGGAAGAGAGAAATGAAAGAAAGAAAAGGAGGGTGAAAAAGAATGACCAACCTAGTGAAAGCGAATGGTACGTAGAGAAATGAAAGAGAGAAGTTATATGAAGAGAAGAGAACACTGAAAATAGCTTATGTTGTTTCAGAGACAGCGAGGCTTCCACGATTGGACATTGACGAATTCGTGATTTTCTAAATGGAGAAGAGAAGAGAAGAGAAAGAGAGAGATGGAAGAAGGAGTTTGGCGAAACGTAAGGCTATTCCATTCATCTCTCTCCCATGCATGCTAACGTTTCTCTTTCCATTTTCCCCCTGCCACCTGCAAAATTCTTATTCATTTATTAACCAATTATTTCAGTTTAATCAATAGTTTTAATTTCAATAATATTATATGTGTAGTAGCATTAAATAAATCAAGACACTGTTTATCCCTCACAATAATTCTATATAAGGTTTCTCTCTTAACAAATACCAATGATCAGTACCAAAAAAAACCTTATCATTCAATTACAAACTATAATAAATTTATAATTTAATTCTGTTTTTAGTTTTAGAATAAATAATGTTTTAATTTTTTAAATTGAAAAAATTATTATAGTCTCTCGAGTTTATTAAAATATAATTTTATTCCTTAAATATTAAATTTAAAAAATTAAAAATAATTTTAAAAATCTTTATTTTAATCTTTTGAATTTGATATGTAGAAATTAAAATCATACTTTATAAATTTTGAGCGATTAATTTTTTCTTTTTCAAATTTGAACATCAAAACTTGAATCACCCTAAATTTCAGGACAAAAACATAATTAAATCATTTTTGTAATAATTATTATAAAAAGCATATTAATAAAAAATTTCATTGTTTGCCACATTACAGTTTTTACTGATAAATCCTTAATCTCAAACAAATAAATGTTTAGGATTTAATTATTAAATAGATTAGTATTTATATACCGAAATTATTTGTAAATATAGTAAAGTTAATATAAATTAAATTCAATCATATATAGTTTATATAGATGTCAAAAAAATCATATAACTATTATATAATAAGAAGTTGATATGGATACATATAAAATGTTCTTTATTTTTGGTTTGTGTATTCACAAGTTAAATTTATAGAAAAATTGTAGCATAAGACAAATAAACTGTATATGAATAATCTGGAAAATGATTAGTCTATTAGTAAGTTTTCTAATCAAACTATTATCAATACTAAATATTTAATTGAATTTAACCAATTCAACATCAATCATTTTAAGAAAATACTCACTAAATTAAAAAAATTTAATTTAATTAATCTGGAAAATTGTTTTCTTATCAAATCAATTGAAGGTGAACCACAGCATAAGATATTTGGGTGTGGGTAAGTAGTAAATGGTGTGCAACTATGACATTGTTAAGTAGAAGTAAGAAATAACAAAAGACACTAATATCCTCCATATTATAATATATAGATTTTGTTATCCATTAGTAATAATTAAAGAATTGATAAGATTTTTTATTTTATTTTTATCAAAATCATAATGAAGAATATTATATATTTTAAAACAAAATAGGAAGATTTTAGATCATTCTTACCCTCTTAGACCTTCAATTAGGAGATTTGTTTTGATAGTAGGAATTATCAATTAAGTCGAGTTTTATATATTTTTTTTGGATAAAATCTAATCCAACCCATTTTTAATATGATTTGATAGTTAGGTTGGGTCAATAAGATTCCTAATTTTTTAAAAATATGTATATTTTCTAATTTGTAATTTTATTTTAGTTTTTTTAGAATATTTTTTCAAAAAATAAACTATATTATTGAATATTTATATAATTTAAAAATATATATTTAAATAATAGAATAATTAAATAAATTAAATAATAATTATATTATCATTATTTTTAATATTATTTAATAATTTTAATTGGATTAAATTAATTATCATATTCATAGTCCAAAACTCATCATCTATCTCTGCAAGAAATTTGGTCGAATTCGATTAGATAAATAAAAAAAAATCTAACGCAATCAATTTGTGTTGGAATGAGTCATTCCAATCACCCAATCCAATATAGCCTAAAATATGTAAATGTTTCTTAAACTAGCAATTTTGTATTTAGAACTGTATTTATAATTTATTTTCTCTTAAATATTTATTTTAAAATTAATATATTTTATATTTAAACAAAAAAATAACAAAAGTTCAAAAATAAAAATAATTTACCTGATAATATATATTTGTCTTCAAAATAAAATCTATATGAACATATCATTGTATGCTATTTTACATTTATTAACTAATTCAAAAACTGATTTCACCAAATAATTGAATTTAGTAAATTAAATTTACAATTTTCAGCTAAAATTTATTTCTAATTTTAGGTAGGCATCCCAACTAGCTCATAAACTATTTTTTCCAAACACAAAACGCCTATTTAATACTTACGAATAAAAAGATAAGCAATTATATCCACACAATATAATATTCCACTTTTAAATATCTATTAAGAAAGAAATATAAACAATTTTAACATAACAAGATCATGTGAAAATTTACGGTGAGGAGATCTTTTGTGTAATCATATATTTTGATGTAACAATAATTATATAACGATATCCATAATCACTCATTTTTGTTTTTGGTACAACAGCAGCAAGGAAGTTTGAATCCCCAATTTCCTGTAACAGAAAATGACAAGACTTTCACAGGATACAGAGAAAAATGTCCTAAAATTTGATACTACAGCTTCATGAACAATAACTAAATCCATTTTAGAAAATCTATATCAATTTCTTCAGTTACAAATGATGTTCCAACTTTTGACACCCTCGAATGGGAGAAACGTCAGGGTTCCCTACAGGGTCGCGAGGTAGAGTTTCTGTATGATTGCTATGGATTCAAACCACTTCCCAAAAGCAAACAAACCAAAAGTTTAACAAGAATTATACAAGCCCGAAATCTAAAAAGTTATGAAGAGGATAAACTGCTGATTCTTCTTTATGAAGCCACTAGCTGATTAATTTCATTCAGAATCAGAATCAGAACCAGCAATTGTGGAAGATCTGACGACTCTGCGTTTACTGTCAAGATATTCATCATCTTCACCATCCTCATCTTTCTTCTCCGCAATTATACCTGTCAAATGACAGTTAAAATAATTTCCAGTCACTAAGAAACGAAAAGGTTCATTAGAAGCATTACCTTTTTTTATCAGCAGAGACTCCAGTGTTCTTGTAGTAAAATCATCTTTCCCTCCCATATCTTGAAATCCTACCAATCTATCTACTGCAACTCCTTGTCTGAAGAAAGAAACACCTAGTCCTTAGCCATTATACTGATATAACAAATCATATTATCCACATTTGTTATATACTCTGTCAGATTAGTTCATCCAGGATAACTTCTGATACCTTAAAACTATTAGCTTCTGTATCGATTTTTTTACAGGGGAGTAGGGTGTTATTGAGGATAAAGATTGTTTTATGTTTTTAAACTTCATTCTCACTTTTTTGAGACCAAACAGAAACATTAACACACTCTATACTGAATCACTCAATTGACCAAGACCCAAAAGGAACAGATTTAGGCCTCACCTGAACAGTATGACACAAGGCAAAGTCTTGACAGCCAGTTTTGTAACAAAGAAAGGTGCATTCTGCATTTCATTTTCAATAGTGAGCTTCAATCAATTTCTTTACCAAGTCAAACAGTTGGCTTAAGAAATATGTCCAATGATACAGTTACATTGACTCAACCCCTAAGCAAACTCCAAAAACCATTTCTATAGAATGAATCATGCTGACCTCTGCATCAAGCTTGATGAACTTCGTATCAATATGCTTTGGTGCAAGGGACTTTAAATGCTTATCAATTATCCTGGAAACATATGTTGATATAACAGACACATGTATACGTTCATGTCAGAAATTCAGACAGAAAGATGTTATGAGTCACAAGGAATAATATTTAAGTGAATAACATACTTGCATCTATAGAACTCCTTATGGTAGAAGTGACAAATCACCTTTTCACTTCCAGTGACTTCGCCTAAGAAATCACCCTCGGTTACTTCCCTATATTCTCCATGACCTTTCTTCTTCCATTCCTCTCGTTTCTCTGCTTCTTTCTGTTGAAAACATATCCGGTTGTGAATAGTAAGGATATTTATAAACAACAGAAGTAAAAATAAAAATTTGAACATCATTTGCATCTTGGTACTTATGTAGATTGCTACCTTAAGAGCTGCAATCCTATCTGCATGCAATTTTTCCAACTCAGGATCCTGAAATCAACATTGAGTAGACATTTAGTGAACATATATGATGAGATTGAAAGGTTTGCAAAGCATAAATAAAGGATGAGGTTGAAAGTTTTGTAAAGCATACATCCATTAACTCATCAAGGTCAACCTCCTCATGTACTGAACTTGATGCTTGTGCCTTCTCTTGAGCAACCAATTCCTGCGGGGATCATAGCATGTGTTATATTACATCAATATGTAGCTGCCGGCATAAGATTTGTACACAACAACAACCATTAGAGAAAATTTTGCAAAAATGTTAGCATATATGACTATACATACAGTAAGGCTCTTTACATATAAACTTTTTATAAGAACTTATAGAAGAAGAAAATAAGAAGTAGATCAAATGAATTGAGCTATTCACAGAAGCTAAAATTAACTGACATACTTAACTTTTATACAAGTTCTTTTCATTTAACTTTAACCTCTCCAAAAGCTAAGGTTCATAAGTTGATAGTAGCTTAAGGAGAAGCTCAATACATTTTATATTCTTATTTTATCATCCTATACGTGTTTATGGATAAGTTTATCCAAACACAACTTCAATTAGTTTAAAATATATACATCAAAATACTTTCAAGAAAGTAGTGTGAAAAGCAACCAACAACTCAATGTGGGACTTGGACACCCCCATAATACCCAAGTTCCTATCACAGCACCCCAATTACTAATTAACACCTTGGTGACTTTTAATCTATGACACTTAACCAAACATTTTGAGAACCCACCCTCAAAGGAGAACCAAGCACTTAATACTCCACCAAGACTCCCATATTACCAAGTTCCGAACATAAATAGGTAAGTAAGTATCCAAGTACTTGAAGAACTCACCCTCAAAAGCTATTACAGGGAGAAAACCAAGGACTTAAAATATTCCATCGAACATCCTATACTACTTAATGACACTCTATAATACCCAAGTTCCTATCATAGCACCACCCCTAAAAGCCAACATCTTAGCAGCTTTTCACTTTTACACACTTCACTTAATGACACTTCACTCAACTCCCTCCATAGGTAACCCTTTTCAAGACACTGACAATCAACTCTGATATCAATTGATAAGTACCCAAATAATTGGCGAACTCATCTCAAAAGCTAGTTATTAAGAGAGAAGAACCAAATACTTAAATACTTCACCGAGCATCCCATACTACTATGCGAGACTTAGGCACCACATAATACTCAAGTTCCTACAATACAGCTTTTAAAAACTGTCACAGAAAACACAAAGTATTCAACTATTCAACATGGTAAGTTTCTTAAACATAGCGTTATTCCATAATAGTTGCATTAGTAGTTCAATTTTATTTGCGCCAAAAGAAAACACACGAAAATGCATAGCCAGATTCAAGTAGTGAAAAAGAAAATTACAATATCATAACATTCACCATTGAAAATATACAAAACATGACGCAATGAAGGGCATTAGTTCCATTCATCTTTGTAGGCAAATGACTATCAAATGATGAAAATGAGTATCGAAAAGGAAAGAAGGAATTGGTTAAGACTTAGGTTCTCACGAACAACTAAATGAATTGTGAGGCATGTATAAATTGAGCTTTTCCATTTTACGCACATCTCAGCGAGAAGTTTTGTTTCCTTTATGCAAATCATGAAGTTAATTGCATTGTGAAGTGAAGAATTGTTCTATTACCTTCTGATAATCGCGGGCAGCTGCGGCCATTACATTTCCAAAGGCCAGATTGGACAGAGTGGACTTCACGGCGTTTGGATCCATCTTTGTTATCTACAAAATGAAAATCAGAAATTGTTGGCAATAATAATAATTATTGAGACGCAAATTAGAGAATGTTGGCACCGTTAAGATCTGTGCGAAGCCCAGGAGTCTTTAAGATGATGGGACTAGATAAAGTTGGGAAGCGAGAAACTTGTTCAGAAATTGAAGCAAGCGAAAATTGAAAGCTTGCTGCGATGTGTTTCTTTTGTTCCTTTTGCTGATGGAAGTTGCAGCTGCTATCTGCGTCATTCACCAAGGAAGGAGACGGGGAACGGATCTGGGCTGGGCTACGTTCGGCCGGCCCCAAAATTTCAAACCTTACTCTTAAGATGTTAGCAATAAAAAAAATAATTATATTTTTATTTCTGAAATTTAGGATAAATAATTTCTTCGACTCTTAAATTTTAAAAAAAAAAATTGTATTCCTAGAAATTTAATAAAATATTTTTTTCTATACTTTAAATTTAAAAATTTGAAAATAATTTTTTAAAAAATATTTTAATCCTTCAAAATTAATATTTAATTTTTTTATTTTAAAGACTACTTTTTTCAAAAAAAAAAATCAATGATCAAAATCAAAATTACCCTAAATTTTAAAAATTAGCATTCTTTTATATTTAATAAATCTAATAGAAATTATAAAATTTGGTGGGTCTTACATTCTACTTAATGGTTCTTGTTTTCATAATTTGTAATTTTTAATAAATTTTGATCAATAAATATTACTACTAGTTATTTAAGTTCAATTGGGATATATTTCCCAAAAAAAATTTTAATTGCAATTTAGCACTTCAAACATCATTTTTCTTAATGTGCTAAATTTCAATAAATAAAAACATGCACTTTTTTTTACATATAATTAATTCTCTACGTGTGTGTAAAAGTAGGATTTTGAATTTTCTACTTGAATAAAAAATATATGAATTTTGTTATAACTATGGTTATGGAATGAAATCCATTGCCACTTATTCTCTCAATATTAATAAAAATATAACATTAATAATTAAACTAAGAAACTATAAAAAGAAAAATATTACATAAAAATATTTATATCTTAATAACATACAATTCAATTGTCTTTTTTCTTTTTTCTTTTTTTAGAATACAAAATCCAATTCATGTGATCTGTATATAAGAAAAGGATTAAAACAATAAAAATTATACATTTTTTTAATTTCTTGAATACATATTAGTTCGTGTACAAAGAAACTACAATTATTTTATATAAAAAAATATATTAAAAAGTAAGTTTAGACAAGAATTAATAGTAAATAAAGGTAGCGTCTCATTCTTTGAAATATGTTATTTTTTAGTATGTTTTTTAATAAATATTTATGGGAAATGATAATTTCTTTAAGAATTTATTTATTTATTTGAATGATATTTTTTACGAGTAATAGTTTTCATCTATAAGTAATTTAATAATTATTTAACAAAATTTTATGTTTTTTTATTCTAATTGTATTTATTTTAATTTATTTTTGAATAATTTTTTTAAAGTTTAAATTTAAATTTTGTTCTTATGACACGTGATATTTACTATAATTATTTTGTTAGTTTTGAAAGTATAGTTAGAAGGAAGTTAGGAATTTTTATGAATAATAAGATAAAAAAAATATTTTTTTTTTTTTTGGGTTTAAGTTATTTCAAATTGGAGAGATTAAACTTTCCTAAAAAAATTACAAGTTGTTTTTGTGAAAGAAAAAAATAAATTTCTTATGAGAAAGGCATGTCTATAAAAAAAATTGAAATTTTATTTGGATACACTTATATTAGAACAAACTTTTATTTTTATTTTTTTATGAATATGAGTAAGTTTTTCTTTCTAATTTAATTTATATTATGTAATCGTTATTAGTTTTATTCAATTAAAAATTATTATTCTTCATTTATTTTTATACTAATTGAAAAAATTAGATTTATAATTTTAATTTCAATGGAGAAATTCTTGAGATATGAATTGAATAAAAAATCAATAGTTTTTATACTTAAAAAAAAATATAAAAAAATATTAAAAAGTTACATAATTTAAGATATTTATAATACAATTAAGGAAATTAGATTTTTTTAACTTAAGGAATTGAGGTTTGAATAATTTTATAAGTTGATAATAAATTAATCTTAATTAAATAAAAATAAATAATGATTAAAGGTTAAAAAATCTAGTAAAATTAAATTCCAATTATTTCAATCATTTAATTTATCCTAATTGATTGTTGGTTAGTTTCATTCTTTTTATTCTCCACAACCACAACCTAGAAATTATACTTAAATGGTTTAATTACTACAAAAAATATATAGAAATAATTTTATTTATTATTTTTTTACTCCCACTATTTGGATCTCTTATAAGAATTACCAAACAAGCAACTGCATAGAATTGTTTATTACACCCAATTATCTACACTAGTCTTCCCCACAATTGACCAATCATTTCATTTTATCCTTATTGTAGATGAAAATGTTCTTGAATGTTATCATTCTTAAGTTTAATTAAAAACATTGTTATAGTGATCTTCCCAATTCGACAAAGCTTGTCTTGATTTTATTTCTAAGTACCAAAGCAATGTGGTGATAGTGAGATTTTCTTTCATTCTGGTCAGCTACCATTGTTACTAAAGCTATCATACACATGCATCAACAAATACTCTGTCACAAATTGGGTACATGAGCACAGAAGAAAGCATAACGTTAAAACTAACAAAACCAACATAGATCAGCAACACTATATTTGTAGACACATTATTGCAAAGTACGTCCTCTTGTCCTTCTCTGAGTACTTGCACTATTTTTTCTCTTGCTGATAGAAACTGGTCTTTTTTCCTTGCAACCAACTTTGGACCTTTTAGATTGGTTAAGTTCTGTTTTATCTGAGCCATCATTCTCACAGACATCACCTTCCATCTTCTTTCGCTTAAGCACCTTCAAGAATCCTTCTAGTGCAACCTCAGCATCTTCGCTCTTCATCAATTCCTCTGCCACGTGTGCTGGGGTTATGTGCATGTCCTCTATCAGGCCTTCAATCTCCCCAAAGAGGTGATGATCCAAAGAAATGTCCAAGTAATTTGAGGCCAACACCTTGAAGCCGTGGTAGGAGCAATAAGACATGTGAATGTGCATGTCCATTCTTCCAGGCCTCAACAGTGCCGGGTCTAGCCTCTCCTTGTGGTTGGTGGTGAGTATGATGATTCTCTCGTCTCCACAACTCGACCATAGCCCATCTATGAAGTTCAGTAATCCGCTCAAACTCAACTACATCCATCAAATTATATTGATGGAAAAAATAATGCATAGTGACCTAGTCAATATATATAAAGAAAAAGGAAAAAAAAGAGTACAGAACAAGGATGGTGGTGAATGTTTATGTTAGAATGTATACGGCAATATCAGAACCAACCCATGTGAGTGAATTGAAAGTATGGAACACAGACAACAATTTCAAATCAACAATTGTTGGACAGGGTACGTATCTACCTACCTTTAGCAGCCAAATTAGAAGAGTGTAGAATCAATTTAAAGTTAATTATAAGAGTAGAGAATCAATTTAAAGCTAATCAAGTACTTCACAATTCAACAAACATAACACAACCATTCATTATGTATTTGTGGATGAAAGGAGAGGGAAAAATACTTAAGATCACCAACCTGCACATTAGGTTGTTGCTTGCGTCCATCTGCATGCCTGCGCCCTGGGAGATCCACACTACAATCAATGTCTTCAATCACCAAAATAGACCTATTTGAAGTTGCCAGCAACAACTTTCTGAGGTCAGAATCGGTGACTAAGTTATCAAGTTGGAGATCATAGATATCAAACTTCAAGTAATTCGCCATGGCTGCAATCAAGCTCGATTTGCCGGTTCCCGGAGGACCATACAACAAGTACCCTCGTTTCCAAGCCCTCCCAACTTTCCTATAAAACTCCCTCCTCCTCAGAAACCTGTTCAAATCCTCCATTATGCGGTTCTTCATCTCTGCCTCCAAAGCCACGGTCTCGAACGTTGAAGGGTGATCCAAGTTAATGGAATCCCACTTGAACCCTCCGTGACCATAGAAAGTGTTGAGAGTGTGCATCTTCAACACCCTCTCCTCGTCCTTCATCTCCTTCTCTTTCTCAAGAATGAAAAGCAAGTAAGTTTCCACCACCATCTCCTTGTGCTTCTTGTCAAAGCTTAGCTCAAAGTACTTCTTTTCTGTTCTTGTGGAGCTGTTTCTGTTGTGATCACCGGAACCATTTCCCTTCTCGAACTCTGAGCAGATTAGCTTCCAGTTGAGCTTAACCCCATTAAACCAATCAACTAGCTCTTCACCCTTTTCAAGTCTTATGGAGAGTTTCTTCTCCTTTGGACTCTTGCTGACGCTGAGTCTCTCGTTTTGGGGGGTGATCTTTGTGGACAAGTAAACCTCTGCCGCATCGTAGAGATGGTTGCGCGCTATGCCGCTGGAGTACTCTTCGATAGTGAGAGTGAGAGTGTCGGAGCGAGGCTTGAAGAAGTAGCTGAAGGTGTTGATAAGGTAGCCACGAATTGGTTGGGGAATGAGGTCGTTGGTTATTGTACGCAGAAGCATGATGGAGGCTGTCAAGGAAGCGTAAGCAGAGAAGATGGAGGAGGGTGAAGCCATAGCCATGTCTCTAGAGGGAAACATGGTGGTGGTGAGAATGGCTAATTGTGCAGACAAACCAGAGGGAAATTGAAACAAGTGGCATTCATGATGCCACTGTTCTTTTTAACTACCTCTTAAATCAACAAAATCATTCATGAACATCTATACACAGAAATACATTTATGAATTAACAATTTATGTATTTAAGTGTTTATTGAGATGAATCTTACTAGGTATATAAGTAGATACACTAAAAGGGATATATAAAAAGTATTGATTAAATAAATTTGTATGATATGTTGAACTGAAAAGATTCATGCAAAAATCTGTGTTATCTGTTGCAAGTCATAAGGTTCATGAATGTGTCTACAAACCTGGAACTGATACGTATACAGTCTAACACCGTTCCTTTTAATGCTCCTCCAATAACACAGAATTAAGAGCTTAATCTATTGGTGAGGATTGAAAAAAGTTGTAACATAATTGTCAATTCAGGGACAGCTTTATATCTTCTCTCTTTATAAAAGTAAAAGAGCATGACGTAAAAGCAGGAAATTCCAAAGAAGTACTGGTTTAGAAACATGTACCAGCCGACCCAATTCTTCAGTGTGCAAGATTGGCCATGGATCACAAAACCAATAATAAAGTTGCTCAATATTAAAAGCTTAGTGATTCAAAGTTATCATACATATATTCAATTAAGTAAAATTGCACTAATAATATATGCATCAAAGTTTTTCTTTTTAACTATTTTTGTATACACACTAGCTCAACTTTGTATTTCACTTTAACATTTAACTATTGTCTTCTACAAACCTACTAAGCTATTTGGTTTATTACAATATTTTACAAATTTGTTTGTCATTTCATTTTTTCAATTCAATCGTATCATTATGAGCTCTAAATATACATTTTCTCTATTTTATGGTCTAGTTTTTCTTGGAACATCTTCAAAACACTGTTCTAAAGGGGTCCAATTGTTGAAAATTGGTTTGGTCCTTTTGTCCATGAAGCACGAATCCAAGTCTGAAAGGAAAAATGAATTGGTCTATTATTGTAAACTTGCTCAACAAGGAAACATAAAGTTAAAAAACCAAATTGTTTGGTCATATATTTCTTTACTTTTGGCTAATGCTTGAAATAAGAAATTATGATTATTTAAATGCGTCTATTCTCTTCTGTCGTATAATTCAAAGGGTGGACCCCATGCTTCAATCCAATGGTAAAACCGGACAAGGCTCATTATGATGGAATTGAGATTGAATAGATATTAATAAACTTATTATAATAATTTCAAATTATATAAAATAATACGAAATAGCATAATATCATAGTTTTATAATATAACAAACAAAATATAAGTTTATAAATGTTTAAAATTAAAAAAAAAATTATATATATATATATACACATATTTGCAATCATATTTTAGCACAAAATATTTATTAATTTTGTCTGTGCTAGGATAATTTAGTTGAACACTTTTAATGGATTTTTTTTTCAAATTTTCCTATTTACAATATTTCAAATTTTAATACTATACATTAACATTTATTAATAATAACAAATTATATATAAAATAAAAATATTTTGGGGTGATTTTAATTTTTTAAAGAAAAATATGTTACATGATGTTTTATTAAGTTTTTTTTTATTCACTTGGTTTCATTTTTATTTTGACCAAAATTTTGGTTCTTTGACATTTTTGTTGAGGTTGATTTTTTATTTATTTATATGAATTGATACTCTGTTCACTATTTTTATTTTTATTTTTCAGCTTAAGCTCACTGCAGTTTTCATAATATAAGTTGAGGCCCATAAAACTGCAGCCTTATGATTTAGTTTCTGTTTGGCTTGCTTTTTAGGTAAAGTTTTTAATTTTTAAGATTTAGTTTAGTTCTGTTTTTAATCTTTAAATTTTGGTATTAATTCAATTTTGGTTTCTAAATTAAAAAAATATTTTAGTCTCTAAATATTTGATTTGATATTAAAAAAAATTGAAAAAAAAATATTTTAATATTTATATTTATTTATCTTTACAAGAATATTAGAATCATAATTTGTTTCCTACTATTTTAAATTTAAGATTGAAAACAATTGTGGTGATTTGTTTCATATTTGAACTTCAAGCAAGACTATTAATGAAAATTGAAAATTCTTCTGAAACTAATGTTTTCTCTTTATACATAATTTATTGTAGGTGCTTCAATTTTTTTTCTTATAAATTAAAATTAATTTGTATATTAATTTGATTTTAGGTATTGATTTTTATTTTAAATTTAAAACCAATTCAATTAAAAAAAAAAGTAAGAAGAAGGATTTGTTTTCAAATCAATGAATTTCTTTTAGAATATTTATTTTAATACTATAATATTTTGTACTATGAAATATAAATTTTATAATAAAACATTAAAATTATGAACTGATATTTAATCTTTTTCTTATTCTTATAATTTTTTTAAACTAATTTCTTTTATTATTTTATATTATAGTCAGTTGTTTTAAACTTTATTATTTTAAAGAAGAGAATCGGGAGAGATGAAAATTGAGATTGAAAATAAGTCCTAATAATTTTAATTATATTTTTCTTTATTTTTTTTTCATATGAATACAGTTTTATGTTACTATATGTTATGTGTTAGTTCAAAAATACTAATAATATATATAAAAAATATATATTCAATGTGATTTCACATGTTGTTACAAAACTTTAGAAATTGAAATAACTTGTACTTTAAAATTTGTTCTCACACTTAAAAGAAAAACCTTAAGATGGTAATACGAGCTGAGGCATATGGATTAATTCCTACATTTCTTATAAAAAAGAGAAATGAGTTTAATTTTTTAATTCATAATTTATTTATTTTTACTTTATATAACTTACCATTTGTATGAATCAAATGAAATGATGAAAGGAGACAATATTAACATAAAAAAACTAAATAACATTTAATTTATTAATTTTAATTTTTATAAATTTAGATACACCTGATGTAATTTATGTTTTTTTTCCTTTATTTTATTTATATATCTTCCTTTTTATATAATCAATTTCTTTATTCTATTAGATTCTTTTTCTTAAAAATATTATGGTATTAATTTTTCTTTTGTGTTTGAAATTTTTTTAATACAAGAGAATAAATTTGAATTTTATTTATAATTTATATTTAAAATTTTAACTTAAAAATTAAAATAACAAAAAAAATATTACTATCTCTTTTCAAAAAAAAGCTAGGAAGATAATATTCAAAAAAATAATATAAAACTGTTAAAAATTAAAAATAAATAAAAATAACATATTATTGAAAAATATTTTATTAAAATTAGGATAAATAAAAGAAATATAATAAAATATATATAATTAGTAGAAATATAAAATTATTTTTATTTAATTTAATTTTAAATTTTAATTATTAAATGAGTTATGTAAAATCATTTATGTTAGATGAGTAAAATCAATTTTGAGATATACTATTTTTATAAAATTAATTCATTAATTTTATTTCTATATAAATTTTGTTTTTCAATTGACCAATGTGAGAGTTCGATTTTGAATAAATCTTAAACTCACTTACTTAAAAATGAGAGAGATTATAAATAGTCTATTTAACCCTAATCCTCTCATTTTTCATTCTTGCTTTTAGAATTATAATTTCCTTCTCTCAAATTTCTCTCAATTCTTTCCAAAAATTTTCCTTTAATTCTTATTTCTTTGAAAATTCGAGAACACAGGAGGAAAGAGCGTGAAGAATAGATTAGATTAATTCTATCCGAATAGAATTTCGTTTTGAGATCTTTAAAGGCAAGGGAAGCTAATTAAACAAAATTATTCATGATTTATTGAATTATTATATGTGTTGATGCGTTATTATGTGATATTTATGAGAATTATATTGATTATTATATCTAAAAGTGTGATTTGAGTTTCGCTTTGAGATTACAACCCTATTTCGGCTTGATTTTGTTTCTAATTTCAAGATGTTTTCTTCATGAAAAGTTGTAGGTTTGGATGTTATCTAACTCTTGACTTTTATTTCACCTAAAAAGGATATTTATAACTCAAGATACAATTTTTTCGTAATTAAAAGTCGAGCTGTTAGGAAAATTATTCGCTTTGAAATTACGAACCTCTTTTGGAATGTTTTGGTTACGAATTTGAGAAAGTTTTCTTCATAAAAGTTTTAGCCCTAAATGTTAGCTAATCAATGACTTTTAATTCACATAAAAATAATGTGTAAAACATAAGATATCAATTTTTGAGTAATTAAAGGTCATGCTGTGAGGATGAGGGAAAGGATTTCGAAAGTATTTTTACTTGAGCGAAAGTTTATTAATTTTGGATAATCATTCATCTTCTAATTTGTATTAAAAGAGTATATATATGTGAAATGTGATAAAATGTTTAAGATATTTGTTATATAATTAAACTATTTAGTTATGTGATGTGTGATTTGGTTATGTATTGTGATTGGAATTGGATCGTGAAATGAGATTGGTGATATGATGTTGTGAATGATGATTAGTGATTTGTGAATATAAAATGATGAACATGAAATGGACATGGGGTCGTGTAGTTCATATTGAGGATAAGTTTATTATGATGTGAATGAAATGTGTTAGTTTAGTGTGTATGGATCTAGGGATATGTCATAAGGTATCAAGACCTTAATGTAGATCAAAGTCATATAGACTAAGACCACATGTGGTGAGAGGTCAATGGAGGTTTCATCAGTTGCTCTGAAAAGACAACTAGATGGGACTACCCTGATGTGGTGTTGGTTATGAGTAATGAGGGGATGGCGTTGAGGTGAAAAAGACTCAGTTAGCCGGTCGTGATAAGACCCAAGGTCCTGTTTTTTATACATGGATGGTGCTGAGGTGAAAAAGACTCAATTAGTCGATCGTTAACCTGTGGTCCATGTTTATATATCAGGTGCTAGCCTTAGATATCTGAGATCCATATAGTTTTCCGGAAGACGTCAGTCTTGATTGCGAATGTGTTTGAAATATGCAAAGCATTTAGTAGACCCTTACACTTATATGAAATTTAATGCTTACAATTGAATAATTTTATGAATTTCATATGATTTATCTTATTATTTACATTAACTTACCCTTTCTGTTTGTGATTTTGTTGATACTGTAATGATCGTATCGTTACACGGGAGCAGATAACAATGCAGGTGAAAGTTAAACAATAGTTTTAAGTTTCACTTAAAGATTTATTAATTTTGTGCTGAAAAATAATTTTACAACTTACAATTTATTATGAGATTTTGTAAAGACTTTTTATTTTCAAGTGATAAACTTGAATAAAGTAAATATTCCATGTGTTTAGACGTTTTATATTTTATGATGTTTTGAAATTATTAATAATTAATAAGTAAATTTTTATTTCATTATATATACAAAATATATATTTTTTATTCGTTATAGTCAATTTGAAAATAAATCTACATATTTATTGGTGGAACAATGATCAAGAAATTAAATAAATTCAATAATTTTATTAAAATAAATTTTAATTTTATATTAAAATTAAATTTTAAATTTAATTTATTTTTATAAAATTAATTTATAAAGGTTTATATCGTTGATAGTGACAAGAGAGTGAAGATTAACAAAAAGAAGGCTCACTTATTGGGAAATACGGTGGTAGCAGAAGAAGCAATTGGTGATATGCTTCATCATATATAGTCTAAACAAAATTGCAGAAACATTGCTTTTTATTGATACCTAGTGTGTACATTTAAGCACTTTAACAATGAGAGCACATACCTGCATAAGCATATTCGAATCATGTTATTGCAAATCTAGTCACATGCATATTTTTTATTTGAAATCATGTTTTGAAATCACGAATTATTTATATTTTGAAAAAAAATGCTGATATATGTAATATTGTACCAAATAAAAAGAAAACCGAAATATTCTACTACGAATATTATAATATATATTTATTTATTTTTTTACTATGGTGGACACGGTTTCACACTTAACACACACTTTACAGCGGTACAGTATTCTCTCGTGGATTTAACAAAACAGAAAGTGAAAAAGAAAAAAAAGGAAAATTTATGTTAGCCACTAATCTTATTTGACCCTACCGAATCAAAAATTTCAGCAAGTTTTATTGTTTAACTCAGTTGTACTTTTCTTTTCGTCATTATCATCAACCTCTTCTCCTTTACCAGCACCATCAAGCTCCTTCTTCTGCTGTAACTCTTTATCTTTGACCTCCTGTTCCTTCTTTTTAGCCTCCAGTTCCTGCATTTCTTTCTTCTTTCGTAGGAAATCTATAAGCTGTTTAAGACAAGTTTCAACGTCGTCGCTGCTCTTCAGAAGCTGCTCTGCCACTTCAGCTGGAGTCAACTGGGTTTTCTGAATTTCTTCCTCAATCTGTGGGAAGAGAGAATGTTCTTTGATTCCGAGGTAATTGGAAGCTAGCTGCCTGAAACCACAGGGAGTGCAATAGGACATGTGAATATGAACATCCATGCGACCAGGGCGGAGCAACGCAGGGTCAAGCTTCTCCTTGTGGTTTGTTGTGAACACTATAATCCTCTCATCCCCACAACTTGACCATAACCCGTCAATGAAATTAAGCAACCCCGATAGTGTAACCTGCATGTGTAGAAATTTTTAGGATTTAAATAAAAAAAAGAATCCCTTTTTTAGTTTATTAGTGTTAGTGTGAGAATAAGTCTAACACTTACAACAAAACATACATTAAACAATATGAGAGTTAACTTTATCTAGAAGGATTCTCTAATTTATCAAACTAAAACTGGGCCTAAAAATCCCATTGTAGAGTTGGCATATATTAATCTTCAATGGTTATTTAACCAAAATTTTCCATGAGATAAGTTAGATTACCTTGACTAGAATTTAAAAGTTAGCAAAGATAAGAACAACCTTCTCTAGAATCTAACTACCCCAAAGAGGGTAACAGCAGTGACTGAATTCATGTTTGTTACGATTCGTATGCAAATCCATGATTCTGAGGATCCAAATCCATTCAAGGTTTTCAGATTTTACGGACAACGGCAGAGCAAAACCACAGTAACTTATATTCTCACAAAAGACAGAACAAAATTAAAAATTAAATATTTTTAATTTAAAAAAAAAAAGAAAAAGAAGTGAGCAGAAACAAATTCCATCCTATAACACACACGTGTCACAGCAGAACTTGATCCTCTTTTTTCTGTGAAATCTACACTACCCATCAGAAACAGGAACAACTTTGCATCCAATAAAACAGTAAGGGAGAAAATTAGGGGGGAAAAATACCTGTCTGTTGTTGTTATTATTTGCAGACAAGTCTGTGGATTGAGCTCTGCGATCATGAAGCTGAATAGTGCAATCAATGTCCTCAACAACAAGAATGGACCTATTAGCGAGGGAAATAAGCAACCTCCTGAGTTCGGAATTGCACTGCAACTCTGTGAGCTCCAAGTCATAGATATCAAACCGCAAGTAATTAGCCATAGCAGCAATCAAACTGGATTTCCCTGTACCGGGAGGTCCATAGAGCAAGTACCCTCTCTTCCACGCCTTCCCAACTTTTCTATAATACTCCTTCCTCGCCACGAACCTCTCCAAATCCCTTATCACAAACTCCTTCACGTCACGCTCCAGAGCAAGCGTGTCAAAGGAGGCGGGGTGGTCCAGTTTGATCCCCGTCCAGGCGCCGTGGGGGTTCCCATAGATGTTATTGTAATCGACGGTGAAGATCTTCAAGGCCTTGGTCTTCTGCTTCAAGGACTTGGCCTCCTTCAGAATGAAGGGAAGGTAGGTGTTGAGGACCATGTGATTGTGTTTCTTGTGGAAGGTGAGTTCCAAGGAGCGAACCTCCGATTTCAAAGTGGAGTTCATGTCGCGTGGGTTGTGGAAGTCCCGGGTCTCCACTTGACGGCACGCGAGGAGCCAGTTAAACCTGACGCCGTTAAACACGTCGGTGAGGGACTCGTTGCTCTCCATTGTGAGGACGAATGACTCGTCGGTTTCGGGTTTCGTCACCTTCAGTCTCTGCGTCGAGGGGGAGATTTTGGTGCCGAGATAGGTTTCCGCAGCTTCGTAAATTTGGTTGCCCACGAGGCCGTCGAACTCCTCGATCACCATCGTTGTCTCCGATGAGAACCGCGACAGGGCGCTGCGGAGGCCGCCGGTAACGTACGATAGGAGCTCAGGGGGGAGGAGCTCGCTGGCCACCGAGCGGATCACCATTGCCGTGGCGGCCACCGAGGCCACGGTCGATAGGAGCGTCTTGGCGGTGGCGAGGTTGGAATCGGCCGTTGATGAGGAAAAAAACGACATTGTGGCTGGTAATGAGTTTCTGGTTTGTTTATGTTAGTGCGATTTATTGATCCATACATACATATATATATATATATACATACATATATATATATACATACATATATATATATATATATATATATATATCAGTGTGGTTTAAAAGTGTGTTTGGGAATGCAAATTTTCAAATCAGAAAATGCGGAGAAGGAACAAGAGGTGGGGTCTCGCTGACCGGTGACCTGTGACCGGTGACAGGTGAAGATGATCCCATCGACGTATTTGACTTACTAAGTAGACTTGCATTGCAAGATAAAAATTTATCTTCTTCTTGGATGGGAGAATTATTTGATAAAATGAAACAAAAAAAATTAAAGATGAATAATGTCAAAATTGATTGTTGGATTAAAAAAATAAAAAAATATTTTATTATTTTAATTTTAAAATTATTTATCTTATTATAAAATATTATGTACGAATATTTTAAGAAAATTTTCCATTTTCTTGAATTTATCCTTTTATTTAATTTATATTTTTTATTTATAATACGATTTAATAATGTTATTACTTTAATAAATTTAAATTATAAGATTCAACTGGTATAACATATCATTTTAAATAAATCAAAGATCATGGTAATTAACAAATTTTATGAAAGTGACATATTTAAGGTTTAATATTGTTGGATTTTGAATAGAAACGAAACATCTATTAAATATGGTTTATAGACTCTTAATTTATCTTCGATTAGTTATATTTTACTAATTTTTTGGTATATAAGTAAGGAAGAAAAAATTATTAGAATTTTTTTTTTCTTTTATTATTGATATTTGTAAAATTTACATAAACTCACACACTTTCCATATTAGAAGAAAATAGAAAGTAAGAGTTCGACGAATATTTTTTTAATATTATTTTATTATCCATTAAAAAATAAATATATTAATATGAATTAATATACTGTATCAGAAACTATAAATAAAAACCGAGTTATTATTATAATAACTATTAAACTTGTTAAAATTAATAATTTTTAATAATTTCTGTCAACAAAAAATGTTGAATATAATTTTAAAAAATGTTAGAACTCATTTTTTTAATAAGAAAATATAAAAAAAACATAATGACTAAATATGAGATGGAATGTATATTATTTTATAATTTTTAATAAACTTTAACTAATCACTAAAATATATTTCTAATTTTTTTAGAGCCGGATAAATTTTTGTAAACTTTTTTTAACAAAAAATAATAATATTTTTTAAGTTTAAATAAATTATTTTCAAAACATTAAAAAATATATTTCACACATAATTTATCACATGAGGTGAAATTTAACAAAAATGAATGTAATGTATGATATGATTGAACTGCAGCTTTATGATTTGGTTTCTGTTTGGCTTCCTTTTTAGGTAAAGTTTTAAATTTTTAAGATTTAGTTTAGTTCTGTTTTTAATCTTTAAATTTTGGTATTAATTAGACTTTTGGTTTCTAAATTAAAAAAAATATATTTTAAATTAAAAAAATATATATTTTAAATTAAAAAAATATTTTAGTCTCTAAATATTTTATTGGAGATTAAAAACAAATTGAAAAAAAAAATATTTTAATCTTTATATTGATTTATCTTTACAAGAATATTACACTCATAATTTGTTTCCTACTATTATAAATTCAGATTGAAAATAATTGATTGTGATTTGTTTCATATTTGAACATCAAGCAAGACTATTAATGAAAATTGAAAATTCTTCTGAAACTAATGTTTTCTCTTTATACATAATTTATTGTAGGTGTTTCAATTTTTTTCTTATAAATTAAAATTAATTTGTATATTAATTTGATTTTAGGTATTTATTTTAATTTTAAATTTAAACCAATTCAACTAAAAAAAATAGTAAGAAGAAGGATTTGTTTTCAAATCAATGAATTTCTTTTAGAATATTAATTTAATATTATAATATTTTTTACATAATATATAAATTTTATAATAGAACATTAAAATTATGAACTGATATTTAATCTTTCTCTTATTCTTATAATTTTTTTACAATTTTTTAAAATTAATTTCTTTTATTATTTTATATTATAGTCGGTTGTTTTAAACTTTATTATTTTAAAGAAGAGAATCAGGAGAGATGAAAATTGAAATTAAAAATAATTCATAATAATTTTAATTATATTTTTCTTTATTTTTTTCATATGAATACTGTTTTATGTTATTATATTTTATGAATTATTATATGTGTGGGTTTAAAAATACTAATAATAATATATAAGAAACATTCAATGTGACTTCACATGTTACAAAAATTTAGAAATTGAAACAATTTAGACGTACTTAATTTATTATATATTTAATTTGATATCATTTCATATTATTATGAAAAATTATTTTTTTTAATTTTATAATTATTTTTTATTCTTTGATAAATATCTATTATAAACATTTCATACTCTAACTCAGTTAATAATGGAGGAAAGGTTTAAATAACTTGTCCATTAAAATTTGTTCTTAAATATTTTTTTTTTAATTTTATTTTTAAATTATTTTAATTTGATTTTTATATTTTTAATATATTTTATAGAATAGATGATTCAACAAAAATTTAATAATTAAAATAAATTCATTAATATTATTAAAATAAATTCTAATATTATATTAAAAATAAATTTTAAATTTAATTTATTTTTATATACATAAGCATATTCGAATCATGTTATTGCAAATATAGTCACATGCATATTTTTTCTTATTTAACTATATTTCAAATCATGTTTTGAAATTTTCATTAAAATTGAAAAAAAAAGGATGACTTTTTCTTATTTAAATCATATTTGGAATCGTGAATTATTTATATCTTTGAAAAAAAAAATGCTGCTGATATATGTAATATTGTACCAAATAAAAAAAAAACCAAAATATTCTCCTACGAATATTATAATATATATTTATTTATTTTCTTAGTAGAAATATGGTGGACACGGTTTCACAATTAACACCCACTACTAAGTCGCAGTTAACAATCCTTTTGTCATCCAAAGCGGTACAGTATTCTCTAGTGGATTTGACAAAACAGAAAGTGAAAAAGAGAAAAGGAAAATTTATGTTAGCGACTAATCTTATTTGACCCTACCGAATCAAAAATTTCAGCAAGTTTTATTGTTTAACTCAGTTGTACTTTTCTTTTCGTCGTTAACATCAACCTCTTCTCCTTTCCCAGCACCATCAAGCTCCTTCTTCTGCTGTTCCTCTTTATCTTTGGCCTCCTGTTCCTTCTTTTTAGCCTCCAGTTCCTGCGTTTCTTTCTTCTTTCGTAGGAAATCTATAAGCTGTTTAAGACAAGTTTCAACGTCGCTGCTCTTCAGAAGCTGCTCTGCCACTTCAGCTGGAGTCAACTGGGTTTTCTGAATTTCTTCCTCAATCTGTGGGAAGAGAGAATGTTCTTTGATTCCGAGGTAATTGGAAGCTAGCTGCCTGAAACCACAGGGAGTGCAATAGGACATGTGAATATGAACATCCATGCGACCAGGGCGGAGCAACGCAGGGTCAAGCTTCTCCTTGTGGTTTGTTGTGAACACTATAATCCTCTCATCACCACAACTTGACCATAACCCGTCAATGAAATTCAGCAACCCCGATAATGTAACCTGCATGTGTAGTAGATATTTTTAGGATTTAAATAAATAAAAAAAATCCCTTTTTTAGTTTATTAGTGTGAGAATAAGTCGAACACTTAAAACAAAACATATATTAAACAATATGAGAATTAACTTTATCTAGAAGGATTGTCTAATTTATCAAACTAAAACTGGGCTTAAAAATCCCATTGTAGAGTTGGCATGTATTAATATTCAATGGTTATTTAACCCAAATTTTCCATGAGATAAGTTAGATTACCTTGACTAGAATTTAAAAGTTAGCAAAGATAAGAACAACCTTCTCTAGAATCTAACTACCCCAAATAGCAAAGATAAAAGAGGGTAACAGCAGCGACTGAATTCATGTTTGTTACGATTCGTATGCAAATCCATGATTCTGAGGATCCAAATCCATTCAAAGTTTTCAGATTTCACAGACAACGGCAGAGCAAAACCACAGTAATTGATATTCTCACAAAAGACAGAACAAATATTTTTAATTTAAAAAAGAAAAAGAAGTGAGCAGAAACAATTTGCATCCTATAACACACACGTGTTCACAGCACAACTTTGTCCTCTTTTTTCTGTGAATCTACACTACCCATCAGAAACAGGAACAACCTTGCATCCAATAAAACAGTAAGGGAGAAAATTAGGGGGGAAAAATACCTGTCTGTTGTTGTTATTATTTGCAGACAAGTCTGTGGATTGAGCTCTGCGATCATGAAGCTGAATAGTGCAATCAATGTCCTCAACAACAAGAATGGACCTATTAGCGAGGGAAATAAGCAACCTCCTGAGTTCGGAATTGCACTGCAACTCTGTGAGCTCCAAGTCATAGATATCAAACCGCAAGTAATTAGCCATAGCAGCAATCAAACTGGATTTCCCTGTACCGGGAGGTCCATAGAGCAAGTACCCTCTCTTCCACGCCTTCCCAACTTTTCTATAATACTCCTTCCTCGCCACGAACTTCTCCAAATCCCTTATCACAAACTCCTTCACGTCACGCTCCAGAGCGAGCGTGTCAAAGGAGGCGGGGTGGTCCAGTTTGATCCCCGTCCAGGCGTCGTTGGGGTTGCCATACAGGTTGTTGTAATCGACGGTGAAGATCTTCAAGGCCTTGGTCTTCTGCTTCAAGGACTTGGCCTCCTTCAGAATGAAGGGAAGGTAGGTGTTGAGGACCATGTGCTTGTGCTTCTTGTGGAAGGTGAGTTCCAAGGAGCGAACCTCCGATTTCAAAGTGGAGTTCATGTCGCGTGGGTTGTGGAAGTCCCGGGTCTCCACTAGACGGCACGCGAGGAGCCAGTTAAACCTGACGCCGTTAAACACGTCGGTGAGGGACTCGTTGCTCTCCATTGTGAGGACGAATGACTCGTCGGTTTCGGGTTTCGTCACCTTCAGTCTCTGCGTCGAGGGGGAGATTATGGTGCCGAGGTAGGTCTCCGCAGCTTCGTAGATTTGGTTGCTCACGAGGCCGTCGAACTCCTCGATCACCATCGTTGTCTCCGATGAGAACCGCGACAGGGCGCTGCGGAGGCCGCCGGTGACGTACGATAGGAGCTCAGGCGGGAGGAGCTCGCTGGCCACCGAGCGGATCACCATTGCTGTGGCGGCCACCGAGGCCACGGTCGAGAGGAGCGTCTTGGCGGTGGCGAGGTTGGAATCCGCCGTTGAAGAAGAAAAAAACGACATTGTGATTGGTAATGAGTTTCTGTTTGTTTATGTTAGTGTGATTTATTGTGATTTATTGATCCATATGTATATATGTGTATATATATAAGGGCGGAGGCAGGGCGACGGGCCTCCTCGGCCTAACATTTTGAATTTTTTTTATTATTATATAAAATTATAATTAAATATATATTTTTTTGTTCTTGTTCGTCTCTTCTCGTAACATGATATAAAAATATTATATATAAATTAAATTTAAATATAATTTTTTAATTTTAAATAATCAAATATATAAAAAAATATTTTATCAATTTTTATATTTATATTATATATTTTTTAATAAATATCATCAATTAAAAAAAATAATATATGATAATTAATAATTTTATGAAATTGAGTTAGATTTTATGATAATAAATGATTTTTATAACATAAAATATTGTCGAATACAATTAAAAAATTAAATAATATATATTTGATTTTATATATAATTATTTATGTTGATTTTAAATATTCGTAAATGATTTATAATTTATTAATAATTTTATTTATTATATTTATTTTTATGTGATAATTAATTTTAATGTATATATATTAATTTTTTTTAATTATTCTGATTCGGTCCGACTCAATTCGATCTGACTCAATTCGATCTGGTCTGATCCAATTAGACTCGGTCCGTTCCCCTATCTAAAATTCTTGTCCGCTTTTATATATATATATATATTTCAGTGTGATTTAAAAGTGTGTTTGGGAATGCAAAATTTTCAAAGCAGAAAATGCGGAGAAGGAATAAGAGGTGGGTCTCGCTGACCGGTGACCGGTGAAGATGACCCATCAACGTATTTGACTTACTAAGTAGACTTGCATTGCAAGATAAAATTTTATCTTCTTCTTGGATGGGAGAATTATTTGATAAAATTAAACAAGAAAAATTAAAGATGAATAATGTCAAAATTAAGATTGTTGGATTAAAAAAATATAAAAAAATAATTTATTATTTTAATTTTAAGAATATTTATTTTATTATAAAAAGATATTGATTATATAAAATAATATTTATGTAGGAATATTTTAAGACAATCTTCTATTCTTGAATGTTATATGCTCTTTAGTAACTCATTTGAACAGGTATGGCTTATAAACTCTTAATTTATCTAGTTAAATTTTAATTAGTTCTATTTTACTAATTTTTTTATATATAAGTAAGGAAAAAAATTATTAAAATTTATTTTGTCTTTTTTTTTCTTTTATTATTGATTTTTGTAAAATTTACATAAAGTCACACACTTTCCATATTGGAAGTAAATAGAACTTACGAGTGTGACGAATATTTTTTTAATATTATTTTATTATCTGTAAAAAAAATAAATATCTTAATATGAATTAATATACTGTGTCAAAAACTATAAATAAAAACCGAGTTATTATTATAATAAATAATAAACTTGTTAAAATGAATAATTTTTAATAATTTCTGTAAAAAAAAAACATGTTGAATATAATTTTAAAAAATGTTAGAAACTCATTTTTTTAATGAGAAAATATAAAAAAGATATAATGACTAAATATGAGATGGAATGTATATTATTTTATAATTTTTAATAAACTTTAACTAATCACTAAAATATATTTTTAATTTTATTTTAGAGCCGGATAAATTTTTGTAAACTGTTTTTAACAAAAAAAATTAATATTTTTTAAGTTTAAACAATTATTTTCAAAATATTAAAAAATATATTTCACACATAATTTATCAATTTAAAAGAATGAATGTAATGTTTGATATGATTGAACTGACATCTAGTTATATACTCAATTAGTTATAAAATTTAACACAAATGAATGTAATATCTTATATGATTTTACTAACATCTAATTACAAAATTTAACACAAACCAATGTAATATCTGATATAATTTTACTAACATCTATTTATTTAAATGTATGTTCTTAAATTGTTTCATTCATTTTAACTTAATTTTTTTAAAATATTTTTACAAGATATTATAAAATGTTACATAATAATAAAGACAAAAAATATATATATTACTGGTTTTATATAAATGAAAAAGTAAGATATGGGAAATGATGTTCATTTTAGAAGAAGGTAGTTTAGACTTCCGTAGATAGATCGATTTTGGGCCGAAGGACTTTGGGTGGGCTACAGCTATGCTGGATTCAATTATGGGCCTATGAAAGGACATCAGATTTTCTTTCTACACCTACCCAAACAATTCAAGACCAATCAATTATTGTTTTCTAATAATAGTAACCAGAATTCACCAATGCAATGTGTATTCATTTATATATGCTAAATAAAATTGATACAAAACGAGTTATGTTTGAAAGAATAAAAATAAAAATTACTTATTTTTTTTAATTGTGCGAAAAAAAGAACAAAACTAAATAAACATAAACCTATATTTCAGAATCATATTTAAAAATATAAAACTTATAAATTATTTAAAAATCATACTAAGAATCATCATTTATAATAATTACTTGAGAACAAAGTATTATTTACAATTTAAAATTAGCATTCAATCTGTTTTTATCCTACTTTCAATTGTTTTTCTACATCATTTCGTACAGTGATAAGCTTAAATCTATTTGAATAAGTTTTAATAAATAAAATAAAATAATTAGGCTTTTCTATAAACTAAAGATGATAAGTTAAAAATCAATGGAGAAAAATAATTCAAAAAAATTTACAAATGTATATATAACATAAATTAATTTTGGAAGAACCTTATATAATTTTTTTTTAAATATTTATAAAAAAACTATGAACATCTAATATAAGAAACTCCTACAAGTTTATTTATATATATCAAAAAATATAATTTATGGTCCTACTTAGTCACGTCTTTTTTAAATAATAAATATTATTTTTTTTACAAATATAAAATGTAACTTATGATTTTTATATTATAAAAAACTAACCTTTTCATTTTCAAAAAATACTTTTTAGCTAAAAGAATCTTAGTTTAAAAAAATAAATTGTGTTTCATGAATCTAATAAAAAATTAGAAGGTTTTGTGAAGTTGGAGATGCTCTTATATTAAGACATAAAAGGACAGCTTGCAAAAGGGTGATCAGCTTCGAATTTCCTCTTCCAATTTGATTCACCATAAATTATTACCTCACATTTGATTATATTGTTTAAATTAATTTTTACATCACATACAATTAAACATTATTAATTGTCATAATTAAAAAAAATTCAACATATGAAGAAATTAATAGATTCTAATTATCCATTTGTCAAGATATAATTAATATTATTATTATAATAATTCACGTTAAACTTCTCAAAATTTAGTAATAAATTACAACTTTTCTACTATCTATTTTATTTTTTATTTTTATCCATTTATAATTTTCTAGTGGACTTACGGTTTATTTTTATATAAAAAACACGATCATAAGTACACAAAAATATAAAGATGATAAATTAGTAAACAAAAATTTATATTATTAATCAAACAATCATAATTTATATTGTAAGTGTAAGGACGTATTTAATACTTTACATGCATGAGCACAAATACAAATATAAATTTGACTGACAACTTCTAGAAAATGTATAGATTTTAAACATCTGGAACTAACACTTGAAATATATCTAAGGACCTAGAATTTTCTCAATTACTGTCCTTCTAAGTCTTTTTCCTAGGGTCATCCCACATCACCTCAAAACCAATATTTCACCTTAGGGTAGTTTCACCTATTGCCCTTTCAGAACAATTAATGAGCCTCCATCTATTTTCACCATATGATATTCTAGTCTACATGACTTGAAATATCATTAAGGTCTAGATATCTCATAAATATCCCTACATCCGTACACACTAAACTACCAATATACAACCAGTTCATAGCTTTATAGCAAAACCTCCTCTGAATAGGAATAATACAAGCCTCAATGCCATTTAATTTCATTATGCATTAATCCTCAATACTCACATATATACATTTCATTTTCCTTCATTTTGAATTAATTAAAACAAGGTAGTCAGCTACAATGGCAATTCGCTCAATAAAAGTCCAATCTGCTCAACGGATTAAGATCATTCAACGAATTTGGATCTAAGAGCAACCCTACACCTAAGATAAATTCGCTCAACGCAGGACTCTCAGTGAATGATTTGCTTAGGATAGGATTTTCCTAAGCAGATTTTGAATCTGAGAGCCCCTAGAACAAATCCACTCAACACAGGATTCCTACACTCTAACGGATTATGTAGAATTGCAAAAACGCGATTTCAACTCCAAATTCATGCATATGAGGCATTCCAAACACAATGAAAATAAGATATAACATGCATTTCAAGCATTCAAGCACAAATCTCACATAAATAATTTAAAATTACTAGTTTTCCTTACCTTTTTTCCTTGTTTTTCAGTTTTCCTTCCTTCTAAATCTGAATTGATTTTGGGGCACCAATAGCTCTATAAATACCTAACACAAAACCAACACTTAACCATAAATCCCCGCTGGTTCAGACCCACATTTAGTGAGAAAATCCCTCACAAAAAATTCTTAATTGAAAACCACTCTAGAACCCCAAAACCTAACTCGCATGGAGGATGTAGAACATAGAAAACTTACTCAAACAAAATTCTAATTAGTAAAGGTGATTCTTCCCTTTAAGAGCTCTTCAATGTTGAATTTGAATTTAAAAGAATATAAGAGACAAATGAGAAATAATGAAAAAAAAAACAAAAAAACTCAATTAAAAAAAAAATTCTAGAGAAATAGAAATTCTAAAAATGTAAAGATGATATTTTTCTTTTATATTTCTTTTAAAACTTATCTAAATTTTTCATCCTTCATAAATTGGAGTTATTCTTTTCAAAAAAAACAAACTTTTTCTCTATGTTATATATATATATATATATATATATAAAAAGATGGTAATATTAAATTATTTAATAATTTCTATGTTAATTAAAGAAAGGGGTTGTATATGGTGAAAAGAAAGCAAGAGTGGTCTATGTCCTAACTCATGGTGAAATGAATTTTTTTCTTGTTCATTTTCTGTTAGTCCCACTTGAGGAAAAAATCCGTGCTTATTTCTCCACTTTTCCTCTTGTATGGCTGAATTTTGATTTGTTTCTATTCCAAATCCATTCAATGAAACATAATGTGTACATATTTTGTAGTTGTGAGTCGTGTAATTATGATGAATTCTCAATTCTCTTTCTGCCGGCATTCAAAGAGAGTACTAAATAAGTGACATTCCATCATCTATCAATTCAGTTTTTATCCTCCTTTTCTGGGAAAAAGAAAAGCGATATGATTTATAGTTAAACGAGTGCCATATATAACACTCATTTTAAGAAAATCCTTAGACCAGTCGAAGTGGGTCGTCACAATTTTGTTGCATATCAGAGTCTAAGCAAACGCACCATTCCACTGTGACCATTAAGCGCGTGATGAAATCACTGAATATTTGATTAATCATACGAGATAAGTCACATTCATCTATAATGGCAGGCGCAACATGTACCATTTCCATCTGTAAAGGACCTTTCAAACCACAGTTGAATAGTGGAAGCCATTTCAATCACCATCCATGTCTGCAAAATCATAATCCAAGTTCTCTCCTCACTCCACTATTTCTTCCCACACAATTATTAACTCATTCACCTACCTACTCTAAATGACTCAAATTAAAGCCTTCACTTCCAAAACTATGATGCATAAGTTTGATTTATTTAAACTCTAGTTAAACTTTATGTATTTGGCTTGTTTAGATATGTGAATCATGATGTTTAAGTTTGATTTGTTCTAACTATATTTAAACTCCATGTATTTGGCTTGTTTAAATATGTGAATTATGATGTATAAGTTGGATTGGCTTGTTTAAAAATATGAGTTATGATTTATAAGTTTGATTTATTTAATATATACTTAAGTGTATGCATTTGGCTTGTTTAAGATCACCAAGTTTGATTTTCACAATAACTTAATTATTTTCTTTTCATTTGTCAAATCTCTTACTTGTGTAGAAGCATTTCTTAAGTTTATTAATCTAGTTAATATTTAATAAACATTTAAAAAATAATACAAAGGGATTTAAAGTTAAGAAGTAAATGGACATTTTCATGCAAGAAATATATAATGAAAGAGCAAGAAGAAAAAGGGAATAAAATAATCTTTGAACATGAGAGTTATGTAATGATAATTTTCAAATAAAATTAAAGTTTATTACTAAAACTCTTTCTTATATAAACATTTGTTATTATCGTTATGTACACAAAAGCATAAATTATTCGCACGCTTTTGATATTAGACCTATAAAGTTTGAGTTTAGTTAAATTTATATTATTAAATTTAAATTTACTTACGTAGTAAAATAATTAAGGATTATATTAAAAAAAAATTATAGTCTTTTTTATAAAATAGTGATAATGACTCTAATTGATTTATTTAATCAAATGTTCAATTATTAGTAAAAGAAAATGCTTTTAACGATTTTTGTTATGATGGTTACAAAGAGACTTTCTCTAAAGTCTTGTATATTTTACAATAGTTACATATTTTGGTGATAGTATTCATATTTTTTTATATAATAATCATTTTCAAGTTATGGATCCTTTGTGTTTCAAAAGTAATACATATTGATTCAAATTCAACATTTGAAATGAAATATATATTGATTGGTGTTAGATAATTTATTTATAATGGTATTTATGATGAGATGTGAGATAATTATAAAATTCAACTAATATACTTGTAAAATCTAATGGAATGTAGGTTAGAGATAAGAAAAGAAAACTAATATTAAAAATAATGACACATATCAACTATCGTTACAATAACATCATTGAAAACGCACCCATAAAATTAAAGAAAAATATAATGTTCATCAGTTAAAACCTACCCATAAAATTAAAGAGAAATATAATAATCATCAGTTAATATGAGAATTATTATTATATCTCTCTCATATATAATAACCATTGATATTAAGATGAAAGAATCAATAATAATTAAAGGTTAATCGTCAATGATTCGTCATTAAAAATCTTATTTAGTTGAATTTGAATAATTCACTAATATTTATCCCCTCTTATTAATTTTTTGAAGGCTTTTTTAATCTAATTAATAGAATATTTAAAAAAAAATCAAAATTATGTGCATGGTAACATTAATCAGTTGTTCAATTATTATAATTACTGAAATAATTTCTCAAAATTAAAATCATACTATACTGATATCCTTCAAATATTTAATCACCAGATTTGCTTTTAAGAGATTGAATACGTCATCAAATTATTCTTTAAAAAATCTAGATATGGCATGTAGAGAACAAAGTGGCGACACTTTTTTTGAGGTAATAGCTTGATAATAAAATTAAATATGTGAGATGCTAATTTAGTGATAAGGTTTAAAAGGATTAAAACAGAAACAGAAAGAATATTTTGAGAGGATAATTTATTATGAACAGAAGTTAAAAGAAGTATATAGTAACACATAACGTTGGACGATTACTTTGAGATGTTCTTTTTAAGAAACAAATGGTTGTCTTATATATTTAACAACTTGTTTAGACTGTCTTTTTGTAATCCGAATCTTCCAAGTTTTGTGTCACCAATCCTTCAAAGATGCTCCTCATTCCAATATTTTACAAACCTAAGCATATGTTGACTTGATCTGATGCTGTCGTCATAGCCTTTTTATATAACATTCTAAGGGTATTTGGTCTTTCCCTTCATAGCCATTGTTTTGAGAAAGAACAACAACAAAACAGAAGAGATGTTGAATCTGTTGATGAGAGAAGAGGTACTATTGGTAGTGCAGAACTGTTACGACATAATCTTGGTCGCATTATTGACTATAGGAGTAACATATTTCGCTTCAAAAGCTTGGAAAAGAGCTACAACAAACAATAGAGAAGAAATTCCTGGGAGGTTGGGATTGCCTTTTGTTGGGGAAACTTTTTCTTTTCTTTCAGCCACTAATAGCACAAGGGGATGCTATGATTTTGTCAGACTTAGACGATTGTGGTATGTGACTACTTACTTTGCTCTTCCTATATTTGTAAATTCAAAGTGCTTTTGTTTTCAACCAGAATCTGTTCTTAAAACATAGACTTGTTCAGAATCATGCTTATTATGGTAACATACACTGTTCTTATCTGCTTTTCCTTCTGAAGAGAAAATATATAACAGATACAAGGACTGGTGCTTGTTTATTAAACCTAGGCTCAGCTTTCTACACCTAAAAACTTTAACAAACATGTGGAGAAGAAGTTAGAGCTGATAACTCATGGAAATGTATTACTTTATGTGCAAGACATTCATTCATCGTGTGTCATACAGATCATAGTGAGCACCTTTATTGAACAGTTGAATTTTAGGCTACAGTAAATTTCTAGCTATCGTATTATACATATGGATTATAATTAACAAGTTTATCATATTTCAGGCTACAATAAATTAGACTTCACTTATATATATTTCTGTAGATATTTTTGGTGTTGTTTTTGTATTAAAAGCTTGTGTTAAAGTATACCAAGACTAAATTTAATTATTATTGGAAAACGATAAAAAAAACACAAAGAATTGGATATAAGCTCTGAATACATTCGTAATATTTGAATAAATATTATTTAGAACACAAATTTTAGAAGTTAATAAAGTATATTGTAAGATCTAATAAAGTGTAGTTGAGCAAAACAAATGGAAGCATGAGGCAATAGAAGATATATAACATGCTATTTATTGAAATAGGAATGGGAAATGGTTCAAGACAAGGCTATTTGGGAAGATCCACATATATGTTCCTAATCCTGAAGGAGCAAGGACCATATTTGCTAATGACTTTGTTCTATTCAACAAGGGTTATGTAAAATCAATGGCAGATGCTGTGGGAGAGAAAAGCTTGTTATGTGTACCCGTTGAGAGTCACAAAAGAATAAGGCGTCTTCTATCCGAACCATTTTCCATGACTTCCCTATCCACATTTGTAACCAAATTTGACAAAATGTTGTGTGGAAGACTGCAAAAGCTAGAAGAAAACGGGAAAAGTTTCAAGGTTTTGGACTTTTGTATGAAGGTAAAAACAATGTTTTACGAGTTTAATTTCTACACCTAGTATAATTTTTATAGATTTTATATTGAAAATTTATCAGAAATAATTATAGATATACCTTTTAAGATAATTACAGTAAAAGTTAATAAATTTACTATAATGACAATTTATAATTAAATGATAATATAACTCTTTTTTTTTATATTATCAATATGTAAAACTATTACATTTTGTTAGACTGCGTATTATTAACTGTACAAAAAAATTTGTAAAAAAAAGAAAGAAAAAAAACCTCAATGTAACAATTTTTTTGTAGTTCTTCATTAAATTGAAAAAATATGGTCACATATTACATAAAAATCAACCAGAATCACATGATCTGAACCATGAAATAGTTTTTTGTAGACTGACTTTTTCTTTATGCTGACTGCTTAATTAGTATGATTACAATAAAGAACATTCTAACTATTTAAGTAGAAATGCTGCTGCATATATGTTCCATTTTTTTTTCTCTTTTTAGGCAAAAGTATACATAATCTTCTTTGGAAAGTGCTCTGCAGTAGCAAATATTTACATAGTATCCCGATTAAGTTATCAACATTTGATGGTTTGTGATATGACACCACTCTCGAGTCTCAAGTATACAATGATGTGCTCTGAGTCCTAACTCCCATGAAATGTTTGCATATAAAGATCACATTTGATGCAATGTGTGATATGCTGATTAGCATCACGGAGGATTCATTACTACGACAGATCGAAGAAGACTGTACCACTGTCTCTGATGCCATGTTATCCATTCCCATCATGATTCCTGGTACCAGATACTATAAAGGCATCAAGGTTAGTGATACCTTTTCAAAAGTATTATTAAGTTCTTAACTAGAAGTAGTTGTTTCTGAAAACAAAAACTATAGATAGCCGTACCTAAATTTTGTATGATCTACTAGGTAATTTAAGTAAAAAAAAAATACAACTTATAGTTTTTTTAATTTTTTTTTTTTTGTTGCTTTTGAAGCTTAAAGTGTAAAATAATTAATTTTAGTGATTGATGAAAAACTCAACTGTTGATATCACAGCACATCATATAAATGATGAAATTGTTAGAATATCAAATAGGGTTTTTCTCATACACAATTGAAATTACTTTCTTTATTTAATTCAAAATTTAAATAATTGTCAATGTAATATTTAAAGTAACCATCCTCTCTCATAAATAATCTTTAAACTAATTAAATTATACAAGTAACTACGAAAATTTTATCTGTATAAAGATTATTGAGGAGAGAAGATGATAGTCCAGAAACTAAATTGAAAACTTTATTCCTAAAGTTTTATTGTGGTTGAACTAAAAAACAAATGCTAAAGCAGGCTCGTGAAAGGCTCATGAAGACCTTCAGAGATATCATTGCTAGACGTAGGAGAGGAGAAGAAACTCCAGAGGACTTCCTTCAGTCCATGTTGCAGAGACATTCACTCCCACCCAATGAAAAGCTTGATGACTCGGAGATAATGGATAATCTGCTGACATTGATAATTGCGGGACAAACAACCACAGCAGCAGCAATGATGTGGAGTGTAAAGCTTCTACATGACAACAGAGAAGCACAGGACATACTCAGGGTGAGATAATGCACATATTCTAGTGCCCAGGGACCCAAATCCAACTAAGATTTATTACCAACTATAAGTATTAGCATTATACCTAACAGAATAAAGTGTAGAATTTTCTGTATTATTCAGTATTGTTGTAAGTGTCATTTTGATGCTATTTGGAAGGGGTAACCCCGTTTTTCTTCTCAAGGGTAGGATTGGGTGGTATTAGATACGAGAGGGAAGTTAATAATAGAAAACCATGAGCTCACTTGCACCAGATAAAATGACTAGTTTCATCTTGACTTACAGGAAGAACAGTTATCCATCACCAAAATGAAACCAGACGGAGCTTCAATTAACCATGAAGATCTCAACAACATACGTTATGGTTTGAAGGTTAGAGTTTATACTTTAGAAATGAAGCACAGGCTATGAAATGATTGCGTGTCTATCTAAACTGTAAGCACCTACGTCAAAAGTTCCAAGTCAAGGATCAATTCGTGTTCTATCCAGGTAGTCAAGGAAACATTGAGAATGTCCAATGTGCTGCTATGGTTTCCACGTGTCGCACTTCAAGACTGCACGATCGAAGGTGTGTTACTCAACTCCTTCGAAGATATCAATACAATTATGTTTATTATGGCTAGCTTAATTACAGGAGGGCGTTTGTCATTAGTTTTTCTGGCCATCCATGACTATGTTACTAACCATACAGGGTATGACATAAAGAAAGGTTGGCATGTTAACATCGATGCAACTTACATACATCAGGATTCCGATTTGTACAAGGATCCGTTGAAATTCAACCCACAAAGATTTGATGTAATTAGCTTTCTCTCGATTTATTTTGGCTTTCTTTATCTCGATTGTTTTTGGCCACGTCCTTGTCTCCAGAAATTACTTTACGTAATCATATCTGCAGGAAATGCAAAAGCCGTACAGCTTTATACCTTTTGGATCAGGGCCTAGGACATGCCTTGGGATCAATATGGCGAAAGTGACAATGTTGGTCTTTTTACACAGACTCACCGGTGGTTACACGTGAGTATTTTGTGGCATGCCACGATTCTTATTCTTCTTTTCTTGTATATGGACGACAATTAAGAGATACTCCTCCGTAGGTGGACCCTTGATGATTTAGATACTTCCTTAGAAAAGAAGGCACACATACCTAGGCTAAGGAGCGGTTGCCCAATAACTTTGAAGTCCTTAAGCAAAACCATGCTAGAGGCATAAAAGAAGGTCATGGATATTTACAAGAAAAGCGAAGGGCAAATAAGAACAAAGCAGCAGAGAATTGTCTACATTTGCAGATTTGAAAGATTAGCGGCACATAAGATCACAGTAAATAAATCCGTGGAAAAGTTATATATGTATTAATCCAGTTACTACACTACTTCTAAGAATTGGTAATCCGAATCTATGGTTTGCATACATAGAATTAATGAATTGAGTAATGAATTTAATGTAAGATTACCTGGTGGTAGATGATGATGTTTCCTGTTCAAACTTCGGGGGAAATCACAAGAATAACCAGGTGCTTGTTGGAACAATGAGTGTGAAGAAACCAACCTCTTTACTTCATACAAATTTTATATATGGTTTTATAAGAAACAACCACAGTATATATAGGTGAAGGGTAAGGTCGTCTTGAGTCATTTTTAGTGGCCCACTACAATAATCCGGCACAAAACAGGAAAGTTCGTATGAAGCAACGAGACACAAGTACACAACTGATAACTATTGGGATAAACTGATATAATGGTAGTATTTTGACATCTATCTAATCAGAGTTTTACAAATAAATAAAAATGACTATTTCAGTCAACAAATAGTAATCTATCAATCTGTGCAAGTCTCCCACACAATACAAGGTTGATCCCACACTCTCTCTTGGCTATATGTATTATGGGTCAAGATTCTTCGAAGTTTAAGGAACGCTTTCAACTGTAAAAAGTAGTGTTGATATTCGGGTTACAAATGGATAATAAAATAGGGGTTTGCTAACCCGTTCAAGAATATCTTGTCAATGGTTATTGCTTGCACTTCAAACCGCATCCTCAGTACTTTAGAGGATCAAAACAAATGTCTTGAACAATACTTTTGATTCATTATTTCAAAAAATTTATATCAGTAAATCCTATAATGTTCACTAAGCAATGAAAAAATATGAACAGCCATATAAGCAATGTAATGTACAGAACACTGGCATGAACAAAGTACAGACATGTTAAACCTTAACTAATAGAAATTGACTTGTACTCTTTAACTGTATTTGTGATAGCCTGCTCCACCGGAAGTCTTTCCATACTTGAAGCCCCATAAAACCCATGGACTCCTTTGGTTCTCTTCAATACGAATTCCGCTTGTTTTGGACCAGATATTGGACCTGCATGTTCCAGTACATTATTCTGAGCTGGGACTATAAGATGGCAAACACAAACAACAATTCTATTAAGAACAGGGAACAGAGAATGTAGTGAAGTTCAATAACTATATCAAGATTCAGACCTTTTAGTAGCCAAAAGTTAATGGCAAAACATTCCCCCCCAACAAACTAGAAAGGTAAACAACAAATACAATATAACTGGCTAAGATGATATGGCTCACATCCCCCACCACAAAATTTAGCATCAACAATCAACAAATACATTCACCAACGAATTTCTCACACCAAAAACCAACACACTCAAGTAACAACTCACTAAAACATCAGCCAAGACAATTGCATAAATTTTCTCATTGGATGTTGCATGCATCACTGAAAACTTATCGCGCAAAGCACCTCAACACTTTGAAAATGAAAACACATTATAAACTTCAAGCCTTTTCCATTCCATTGTACTGAAACCTTCCTCATCCATGCCTTCCTTTCTTTTCTTCTCTTTTGGCTTATTTTTTCACTCTTTTGGCTTGGCCATACACAATAACTGTTAATAAGCATTCTGTACACTGGCACTAGGTCCAAATAATAATAATTGTTTTTGATAAGCATCCAAATAATAATAATTGACCAGTGAAAACTTAAAATTTATTATTTAATCTTCAAATATACATAAAGCTTTCGAGGTGACTTGCATACCTCCATGGCACAACACGATGACACTGGGATTGATGCTATGTGCTGCTTCTGCAATTGCTTGTACACGAACTACACTTTCTTCAAGTGAAACAGCTGTTTTTGCACCTATGGAGCCTGTTGTAGTTAGACCCATATGGGCCACTATAATATCAGCGCCAGCTTTAGCCATTTCAATAGCTTCATGTTGATTGAATGCATAAGGGGTTGTCAAGAGACCCATTTTATGAGCTTTCTGGATCATCTCAACTTCCAAGCTGATAATTTAATAGGAAAATGAAATAAAGTTGTGAGAGAATTAACAGTCCAACTAATATTATATGAGAAATTATTTTCCAAATACACACCTATATCCCATTCCCGTTTCTTCAAGATTTTGTCGAAAATTACCATCAAATAACCCCACTGTAGGAAAATTTTGTACTCCAGAGAATCCGGTAGACTCCACCTGTTTAAGAAAGTAATCCATTCGACGGAAGGGATCAGTTCCACACACACCAGCAAGAACTGGAACCTTCTTTACCACCTGAAAACAAAATATAAAAAAGTTAAACATAAGGAAAAGAAAGAGATTCAGTACTAGCCTGGCAAGGGGATTTTATAATTACATAAAATTACCAATTTTTGCCCAAGATAGGTATTGAATGTTAATACTTTATAGCCAGCTGATCTGACCTCAGGAATTAGTATTTTCACTTTCTTAACTATAACGAACCAACTCTTCACATGAAAGGCCTTCTATGTGACATTTCTAACACATCAAATCACACAAGAGCCCTTTAGGCTTTGAAGTGTGGACAAGCATGGGTGCACCTATCTTGGATGGATCAAACTCAATGTTACTTGATCAAGGCCTTTGATACTATGTTATGAAGCAACTCTTCGAAAAGATCTGCTATTAGGTCAAGGAACATGTGAATATTATATGTAAGATTAGTTCTCAACTGCTCTCACGGTAAGTTAGCAGTTAGTTACTAGTTGGATACAGCTGTCATTAGCTTGTTATATCTCTATCTTTCGAGATAACAATAACAGAATTCAGTTTCTTTCTCTCTATTATTTTCATGGTATAAGAACTTAGCGTTCCCCTAAGGTGGAGTCACACTCTTCATTATGGATTACATCTCCATCCTGGTGTCTCAAGTTCCCCCTTCTCTTTTACAAGGCCCTATGCAATGCTGATTGGGCTGCAGACCCTACCGATAGCCTATGCACTTCTGGTGCAATATTCTACTTTGGTCCAAATCTTATATCTTGGAGGTCTAAAAAGCAACAACTCGGTCAAATATTGAAGCTGAATACAGCAGTTTAGCTCAACTCACTGCAGAAATTTTACGGATTCAGACACTTCTGCTGAACTTGGAATTTCTTCTTCATCACCCAACATATATTCTGATAATTAGAGTGTTGTTTCTTTGGCTCACAGTCCAGTTCTTCATGCCACGATCAAACATATGGAATAATTAGATCTCTTCGTTGTGGAAAAACTCCCCTTGTGATGTACATGATTTTGGAAAAAAGAAAAAGTTTTCTTCTATTTTGGAAAAAAAAAAAAGAATTTCTTCCTTAAAAACTACCAATAATATTTGGTGATGTTTCATTTTTTTTTTTTCCACTTATCACCACCATTAAACAAGAATCTTGAAATTTGTGTATGCTCAAGTTAAGAAGCATCTTAAAAATAAGGCATTTAGAGTGAAAAGAACTTCAATAGAACTTAGCAGTTGGAGAATACTTTTAAAGTCTCCTAGAACAAGTAAACAAATAAAGGCATACTGGCAAAACTTCATTGGCCATGTCGAGAACAACAGCATTGGCATCAGCAAAAGGTAATAATCCGGCTAATGAACCTCTTCCAGCCATTCGGAAGCGCCCAGAGTTGTACAAAACTATTAGATCAACTCCTCCAGCTTCTTCGAACTTGGCAGATATACCTGTCCCTGCACCAGCTCCTATTATAGGAATTCCTTTATCTATCTGATGTTTCAGTTGCTGTAATATGAGCTGTGTTTTCTCCAAAGTTTCTGCAAGCAGAATGAAAAAATTATTTCCATAGTTGACATAAAGATATATTTTCTATGAAAAGCAATTCTGGAGAGTACCTTAATTCAGTCAAATTGAACAGCTGTTTAACACAAAAAGAAGCTATTGGCTTTTAATAAATATCTTTCAGGCCAACACAAATTAAGTGTTAAAGGAGCCAAACACACAAATAATGTGGAAAATTGAAAAAAAAAATTATTGCAAAATACTGACTAACATATTGCAAATTCAATTGAAATGAGAACCTGTTCTAGCTTCTGGGAATTCACTTGGTGTATAGACAATGGTCCCATAGCTTGACTCGTTTGAAACATAATCTTCATGACATTGTACAACAGATTCAGGATTGGCTACTTGTGGACGAGTAGAATCTTTACTAGTTTTCTCGTTAATCTCTAAAAATGCATCAACCAATGCATTTGCAAATTCAAGGTCATTAATATGATGAGGATACACCTTTACCTGCACAAACTCTTTTAACTTGACAAAATACCCATAGCAATAAATAAAATGAAATTAAAGAAAACTTGAAACTTATAATTAAGGTAAATAATACTATTGAGAAACCATAGTACCTGTGTATCATCATTAGTCGGAATAAGGTTTTGTAATTCATGAAGAAGAGTACCCGTTGCCTCTGGATCATAGAAAGGCTTCCCAGGTGCGTCTAAAGCAGATACACCCTTTTCTGGAAGGCAAACACAAATCTTAGATGATGAATTCTTCAGTTTATTTGCTATGAAATCAGCAAATTTTTTGTTCTCCTCTACTGTTGTTCGCATGAGTGAAACCTGCAAAGCGAAATAATTGATTCCTTATGTTAGCATAAAATAATAATCTCAGACATTTTAATACATGGTAAGCATCTTCGGTTCCAGTGAATGATAAAATGTATTGCAAATAGTCCAGTTTTGGTAGTAGTCACAGGATTGCAGGAAATATGCATCTAACTTCAAGGAGAAAATGATGGACAAAATCTTCTGTATGACCTTAAAGTAATCACAAGCAAATATGATTAGTTTTCAAGCAAAGACCAAAACAGAACACTCTAGTCATATAGAGTAGTCACCTGTTTATTGTGTTCATATATATTTCTCTGCTGAAACTCCAATGGTATAGTATCTTTTGCCCCAAAGTTCACCATGTCTAATGCTCCTACACTCAAGACTAACGGGACTTTATTTTCTATGATGGCATCAAAACGAGCACTGTCACAAGCCATTACACCTCCAACTATGTAGTCTGCTACCTCTGTTGTTGTGATGTCAAAAACACCCTAAACAAAACAAAGGAAAGCAATATGTCTGAACACAAAAAGAGACAAGAATACATCAAGAAGTATCTGAAATGAAAAATACAGAATACAAGTGACTTCAAAAAGCTTATCCCGATTCATCTGACAGATCATACAATTATGTGAAAGAAAGTTAAGAGTATACTTTCCCAAATAAATGTGGTATTGAGCTTAATAAATAACCCATTTTCTTTGGTTAGGGTTGAAAATGACCAGGCAAAAATGAAGTTTCTCTCCTAGAACATTCAATATGCACAAGAGTCAGGCTAAGTGGTTTAGCCTTGACAGTTATACAGTTAAGTCAAAGTCCTCCTCTTGATGTATATAACACAATTCCAATCAATTGGAAGCTGTAATTACACAAGGATCAGAACTTAACCTCGCATGTCACATCCATAAGGTGCACTGATATAAATTGTAAGGAAATTGTAACATGAACCCTCAACAGAAAATACATCCCTGAGCGGAAGTATTCTAAATGCATAAATGTCCAGATAACAAATTTCTTATGCTATGATTGCAAAGAAGTGAAGTTGCAACACGTTCAAAATACTATCAGCTAAATTTGACATAATTAAATGCAAATAGACTTAGCTGACTCAGATACCTGTATAAACCCCTCTCTAACCAAATTCTCCATGGCTCTGCCACCAACCCCAGTTGCATGGAAAACCAGGGTCTCATAACCTTCTTCATGTAACCTATCCTGGACAGCATTAACACAAGGAGTAGTAACTCCAAACATGGTTATACCAACTGTAGGCTTATCTTCAACCATAGAAGAATCCTTCAAGCTCTGAATCCTTCCAACAACCATCCCAGCAAATGCAGCCGCGGCATTGGACATGATGAGCCTGCTAACCCTGTTGATGCCTGCAATGTCCACAACAGATGGGAACAAAACCAAATCTGAGGTTCCAACATAAGGTTCAGTTTGACCACTGGCGACTGTGGAGACGATGACCTTGGGGATCCCAATCGGGAGAGAGGTGAAGGGAGACGATAGCAGAGAAGTCCCCCCACTCCCCCCAACACCAATAACACCAACAAGACACTGATCCTCATGAGACTTCTTCAAGAACTGCTCCAATGCTTGGCTCATCACGGCAACTGCCTTGCCTCTGTCCTCCGGGAGAACCAAGGCTTCGTTTGATCCAGCGTTGTAGGAAGAGACAACGTCATTCCTGGAAACAAACGTGAAATCTTGCAAACTTTGTGGCGCATTCGAACCAGTAGAGACATCAACCACCACCACCTCTACCTGTCACCCACTCCCATCAAAATATAACTAATCAAACTACAAACACAAATTCAGAGTCTGAAATATATAATGTGCTCCTGCAGTGACTGTTTACATTACTCTGGCATTATAAACCTTCAATTAATTCGCTAATATATCGTTACTTTTACCAATTAATTAGCTTAATGAACAGTTTCGTCTTAAAGAACTAATTTCTATATTACGATCAAAACAACATAAATAACCAATTACGGGATCAAATAGACTAATGGAGGTAGTTGTTGCGTAAATTGAACAATTGTGAGTAGTAGGTGTGTACCTCGGAGGAGGAGGAGGAGAAACGATGGAGATTGGAGCGAAGTGAATCGGAGAGGAATCGGAGCTCGTGGAGTTTGGTGTCGAGGGTTCCGACGCAGAAAACACGAAGAGTTGTGGAGTGGTTGTGGTTTGCCATATCGGAGTGTGAACGGAATGGAGGGAGAAACCAAACCTTTCTTTGCCTCAATCAATCCCCCACATATTACGCTGTCTTCACAAAATCATTACAGTTGGCGTCATTTCACTCTCGCCTCCTGTTAACCGATATTTTCTGCTCCTCACTTCGTTTTTTTCTGAGTCTCTCGGCTTTCTTCTACATTAATCTTACTTCATAAACAATCATAGTCCAGCGTATATGAATATTTATTAGTAAAAACAGAATGATTAACAGTACAGAGAATCAAGATGATATTTACTAAATCTGAGTTTATTTATTTATTTATTGAGAATCCATATTGAATAAAAAAAAAAATATATATATATATAGGTAATTAAAAAAACAATTTTTACACGCAAGAAAAAAATAATACAAGAAAGTTTAATTTATTTTACTAATTTGGTTTGGACATCAATGCAATATATTATACATTTCATATATTTCTAATCTTTAATTTGACAAAATTATATTTTTAGTTCTTTAAATGATATAAGTAGAAATTGCCTTATTTAACGTCATTTATTTTCTATAAATGAATAATGATAATTTATCCTCGATAATATGTTGAAATTTTTGTCATCACATTTTTTTAATAAGAAAGTTTGATGAACATTATTTTTCGTAATTTTTCTATAAGCATGTTTTTTATAATAATGATTAAATTATTTTTTAAATAAAATTTTTAAAAAATAAATACATTCCATCGATGATATGTTTCTTTTCAAATAATATAATATTTTTAAAATGTTCAAAAGTTCTAGGTAATATATTAAGAGAAAAAAATATTATTATCTTCAATCTTCACATTAAAATTTTCAATATCTTCACATTAACCTTTTATGTAGATAAGTTTTTTTTACTGATAAAAAAATAAAGCAATAAATTCAATATAACTCAACTTGCCATGGAGTTTAATGAATGGCGAGTGAATAACAGTAGCGAAGTAAATTGACCAATTACCATAACATAACATAACATAAATAATTTTATTACATGATGAAATATAAAAGAAGCTTCTAACAAAAGTACAATACAATACTAATTTTACTCTTCTCCAACTTAACATCTTGCTAGTTATAATGGCTAGAAAACAAAGGAGCAAACCCTCACACAAACAATCTATAGCAGAAACCATATATATATATGGATGCAAACTTCTTGCTTATTCTTTTCTAGTCAATAATACGGTGACATTGAAGAATTTGGTTTTTTCCTTGGACATTCGATCAGCCAAGATTTGTTGGTAGCGGCTGAAAACCTCTTCAATGATGTCTTCACCAAAGTGGCTAACCAGCATAGGTTCTGCCACAGCCCTCATGCACTGTGCCACGTTGTATCCACCATCACCAACTGATTCAGACCTTTCAGATTCAAACTCAAGAGCTTTCCAATTATCAAAAGCGTTCCAGTTCACTTCTGAGACTTCTAGACGATTGATGGCAAATGACCCTTCTTTAAGAACTTCCAACTTCACTTCAGATGGGGATGGAGTGTATTGAGGGATGTTAAAAGTATCTACTTGCTCTTCCTTTATGATTCCCTGTAGCAAACAATGAAAAGATTTCTATTCATGCATCTTGCCAGATTTATGCATGTTTCAACACTCAATGTGCAATGCATTTAAAGCATTTTTTTGTGGTCTGCTAGATAACTCACATGAAAAAAGTAACATAGACAGAAAATAAAAGTCATAAAGAGTGTTTATAGTACGGTTCATTTTGTTTTTCTAGTTTGTATAATCAATTCATCAAAAGGTAAAACAATTCTTAATGTTTCAATTTTCAAAAAACAATTAAAGCATATAAAAAAAGCAATATAGTTTAGATAACAAAAATTCTAGAGATAATTCCAAATATACAGTGGGTGTGAGTAGCTATGAAAAGTCATATTAATAAGCAAAAACAAATTACATGTGATTTCAAATCAAATTAATGGTCAAAATTGTTCAGGATTGAAAGCAATGTTTTTCTTTTTGTTTGTCTTTTATGTCTTATGCTTAGCACGTGAAAGGGAGGTTTACCTTGTGAATTCCCTGTTCCTTTTTGGTAACTTTTTGTCTTTTATATATAGCCACGAAGGATTAGTTAATTATATAGAAAACTATTAAAAGCTTCCATGTGAACTAAAAAAATTAACAAATTAATAGCCAGGTGGTCAAAGGCTCGACCTTTAAATAAGACACTGAGGAAAGAGAATATTAAGAAACAGATACTTTGTTAATGTGAACCCTCAGATCAAAACTACGTCATGCATGGTTGAGTCATGTTTTTCACCTAATCAGAAAATGGGTTCTTAATTCATTACCTGCGTAACCATATCATTAAGAGCAGTAGCCATAAGCTCCCAAATGTAGCAACCATCCTTGCTGCATGGATCGTTGCTTCTTCTTCCCAAAAATGTCAGAATCATACGACCTCCTTCAACTAGTTCCTCTGCTCGACACTTGAGAAAAAGACTGAAATCTCCTTGAAATTGGTCATAGTAAGCTCTCACGACATTTGATGGGCTTGTTCTTCCTAAGTATATATTTCCCTTGTTGTTCTCTACACCCTCAGGAACCTAATATAATTTTATACCTCATATATTATTATATCAACCATTCTTACAGAATACAAATCTTAGTACTTCTAACAAAAACATTCTATCAGCATGTATGCATGTACCTTAGATAGCCATTGAAGGCTGTAAGAGGAATGGACAAAATGCAAACTTCGATTTGGGAAAACCCTTCCATAGAAAGAACCGGGAACCCCAGAGAAGTAGCATGGACCAATCTTACCTTCCATTTCATCACACAATTTCTGTTTGAAGGTGTCAATGGACTTAAAGATATTGTTGAAGTCATTCCCAGGGAGATCATTCAGAAACACCTTGTATTCTGGAGATTTATGGTTCAGCTGTCGGCAAAGTTTCTCCACGGTCTTGATGAATTCAGACGCAGCAAATAGAGTGTTTGGTCCAGAAGAGCAACCCAAATCTGCAATTGCCAAACTTCTCGGGAGTGTACTGCAATAGAGGCTAGTTATGGCTTCCTCTCTTATTGGCTTGGTCAAAGAAATCACGATTTGCTGTATAACAACCAATGACACAGAATAATTAGTACGCACTGACCACTGGTTGTAGTATATTTGGTGATGCGTGAAATTTATATTAACTGATAACTGAACTTACTTCTAATGAGAGATAAAACATAAACAATGTTGGGAATATTATTATAACATTTCTCTTGAAATCAAATTTTTATTTATCACTTTGATTTTAATGGGTAAAATGAAGACTAAGCATGATTACAAGCTGAAAGTGTTGTGAACATCTTTCACTATGCTGGAGCTATAAGAGATGTAAGTAGTTAGGTCTTCTGAGTGTTTATGTTGCTTATATAAAAGACAGGATGTAATCCAATTGAACTTAACCTTTTTCATTTTCATACAATTCTATTTATAGTTTTCCTTCTTTGAACCATGAATTCTAACAGTTACGTTGTAAGTATACCTGAACAAGAGAGTTGTTTGCATAGCTTGCTTCTCCAACACCACCGTTCATGTGTAGAACTTGTGCTACTTCCATTCTTGTTTCTTTTTTCTTTCCTTTCTTTTATCTCTATTTCACTCGTTTTGGGATATTCTGCTTTTCTGCTTCTATGGTTCTGATACCCCCTATATATAGAGATGTGAGCTCTTTTTTGTAACAAGAAAAAGTTTGTTTTCTCACAATATTTTACATAAAATAACATTTCTCGAGGCTATACATTTTTTCCATATAAAACTTCATATGAAGTGACTGATTTAAGTACAAGGTGGGTCCTTTACCAAGTATTATGGTTAAGAATTTTCGAACTCAAAATAGCCTCCAACTTGATGAGCTTAAGTTTGGATGGGTAGCTTATACCTCCACGAAATCTCATTCAAAGTAATGAATGATTCAATGTATTAGATGTTAGAATGTAATGGCTATAGCTAAAAATAGAAAAGTTGAAGAAAAGTTGAATAATATATATATATATATATATATATATATATAAAACATACATAAATTTTTAAATTTAAATTTTAAATAAAAAGTAAAGTTATAATTTTTATATATAATTATTAGTTTATTTTATTAGTAAATTTTTTTTAATATTATTTTTTTTTTTTGAATGAGTTAAGTTCGTCTCGTTCATGAAGAATAAATAAAACATTCTAAATTAGGATAAATTTTTATATTGAAAGTTTTTTAATATAAGTTTAAGGTAAAACATGTTTACGTTGGATGAAAAAGACATATCGATATAAAAATATCATCTATATAAATAAATATGTGAATGATTTATTTTTGTATATATGAAAAATATATATATATATATATATTTTTATAAAGATTTGTGAAAAGAATATACAAACTTTTTCTCTACGGCTAGAAATAAAAAAAATTATATATAAATTTTGAGATGTTAACGAAGAAACCGAACCCTACCTTAGAAATTGGAAGTGTGAACTGAGTGCGGTTGTCAGAAGGAAATGTGATGTTGCTATCATTAATTGAAGGTGGTCCTATGAGACACAAAAATCTCATCTTGTGGTTTGGATTTACTTGTGCCATGGAAAGACAATTATATAATCCCATTCCAAAATTTATAAAAGATATATTAGTGGTAATTAAGGAAATACGATGTAAAATAAATTTAAAAAGAAAAGGTCAATTGAGTTAACAAGGATTCTTTTTTATTCATTTTATTCTTTCAATGTTTATAAATCTATTTATATTATGAAACTTCCAAACAGTAATCTAAACTAAAGTATTCTTCATTGTAAAATCGATCCTCAGTTTATAATAGGGTAGCTTTTAGATTTATTTTATTTCGAAAAAATTTTAAATTTTAAGAAATTTCAGAATTATTTATTTTTTTATAATGAAAAATTATATTTTATAAATAATAAAATATTTTTAAAATAAAATATTTATCTGATAATCTTAACTCTTTTTAAAAGAATATTACTTGAGTATATTAATTCTCTTATAAATTTGTTAAATATTAATCTAACTGTTTTTTATATTTTAATTTAAAAATAATTAATATTAAATAAAAGTGCTTGAATAATTATAAGTTACATTCGATAAATCGATATAATTAAGTTAAGATTTTGAAAAATGATTCTTTCAAAATTTATATCAAGGATTAATTAAATTAAATTAAATTAATGTTTAATAAAATATAATATATATATATATATATATTAAGAAAAAATATCTAAGACTTAATTAATTATAATTTTTTTTTCTATAATATATAATTTGGTGTCGACTGAATAAAAGAAATGAAATGAAAGATTTTTGGATGTAAGATTAAGTGTGAATTTATTTATGAATTTTAAACTTCATATAATAATGATTTAGTATAAAAAAAACTAAAAATAATAAAATGAAGAAAATGAAGAAGATAAAATTAAGAGAAAAATGAAAAGATAGAAATTAGAATATGAAAGTTAAAAAAAAAATAGTATTTATTTGAGTTAAGGTTCAATTTTTACATTAATAAATTAAATTAATTTTAAATTTTAATTGAATTGAATTTGAATATCAGATTTTGATTAAGTTAAATCATCCAATCACAAATAAAAATTAATTTAATTTAATTTAATTCAAAATAAAAAAAATAAAAAATTTATTAAACAATACAACCCTATAAACATTCCTATAATTCCCTACAAAATCACTAAATACTAACTTAGGAGTATTTCTTTTGTATAATATTTGGAGTTACATATATCATAATATTAAAATACTATTTAATCATAAATTACTTTCCTCAAAGTATATAACTTGATGGTAAATTATGAAAGAATCATATCAATGAATAAAAAATATTGGTATTTCAATAAAAAGTTGTTGTGATTTGATGAATGATTGTGTTGGGGGAATGGGTGGATGTGCAGCCCACCATTGTACACTTATTATTACGTAAATTAAGGAATGATTAGACATTTAAGAAAAAAATAAGAAAACACTGAAAAGGAGTGTAATTGTGGGCACATAATTGTCTCAGGTATTTTAGCAATAATAGTTATAATTGCTTGTGATAAAAACAATTAAAACCTCATTTAATTTTAAGTCATTTTTATTTAAACTTTTCTATTTTTAAATTTTTTATCAAATCTATTTTTATAAAAGTAAGTTCAAATTATATCTATTTTAAACATTAAAAATCAAAGTTAAATAATTTTTGTTAGTTTTTTTATTAATTTTGATATGAATTTGTTCTCCACTTATTTTTATTAAAGTAAGTTGATATTACTCTTTTATCAAAATTATTAATTTTAATATATAAATATATTATTGTGCATCAATTATATTAAAATAAATATAATATATATGTGAATTATAAAATTTTTTGTATAGGTTAAACAGGTGTTAGACAAAAGCAAGTAATATTAAATATTTTTTTGGAAAAATAAGATTAAGATACCAAAATTAATAGTGAAATAAAATATAAATATAATGAGCTAATAAATTATTTAACCTAAAAATTAAATATATATATATATATATATATTATTAAAAAAAACAGATATTATAAATTCCTTATCTCTCCTCTTCTAATAACTCCAAAAATAAATTGGTTGATAACCATTCGAATCATATCATAAAAAATCAATGGTGGATAACCAATCAAATCAAATCATCAAAAAATCAACGGTGGAACCACCACATTTGCAAAACCCGTAAATAATCAAAATCACATTTCAAAAGAATCACACCTTCACACATTTTAACTATTTAACGTGTCTATATCCACCCCACCTACTTGTAAAATACCTCTCCACGTGAAAACAAAACAAAACGTGTAACACGCTTAAATCCAAAAATATTAAAACTATTTTTATAAAATCAATTTATATTTATTTATATATTATAATTTAATTATATTTTCATTATTTTTAGCATATTCTTTCCTAATAAAAAACTAATCATCTTAATTTTACAAAATAAAATTTATATCCATTAAAACATTATAATTTTCAAATCAAGCTTTTATAAAAATAAGTAAAATTATTAAAAATTAAAGAATATAAGTAAGTTATGTTTTAATTAAGAAGTAGAATTTTAAACACATTCTAAAAACAATAAGTCATATTTTAAAAATAACTTTCTTTTTTTATTTTATTTTATTTAATATTAAGTTACTTCCAAATTTGAAACTGGAGTTTTATTTTAAAATGAAACTCGTGCAATATGTACTTCTTTTGAGAATATTTTTTAAACTATAACACAATGTTTGGTGGTAACCTGTGAATACAGTTTAAAAAAATATTATATTATATAATTTTTATTTTTTGAATATTTATTTTTTTAAAAATCCACAGTAACTGTTTATGAATATCTATATATATTTATTTTAAAATAAATAATTGTTTAAATTTTATTCTTTAAATACATATTTATTTTTATTTAGAATACAGTTTAAATAATATCGTATTACAAAATATTAATATAAATAAAAAATATTTAAAAATATAAATGTAAATAAATTATAGTACAGAATATATAATTTTAAATAAAATTATATATAAAATCAATTTTGGAATTGGTAGGTAGGAAAAACATGAAAAAAAAATTGAAAAATAATTATAGAAAGCATGACAGTTATATAAAGTGTACAAAAGTAGTTGATTTTGTGAAGGATTTAAATTGTCTTAATTGTATTAATGTGCCACGTCAAAAATAATGGTCATCTTAATAAATCATGTTAATGACGTATCCCATTATTTTTTTAAAACGACACCAGTTCGTTGAATTTGGGATATTTTAAGTATGTAGTGTACATCAATATATCAAACTACAAACACATTTTTTTTTTCTTGCTTGAAAAACTGAAAAAAGATATCTTTTAAATATGTATTCTATTTTTATTTTATAATTGTTTTATTAATTTAAAAAAAAATCAAAATGACTAATTAATATATATTAGTATAATATAAGATCGAATTCAACTTAAAAGTTTTAATAACAATTCAAAATATGTAAAATTATTTTGATAACTTTATAAATTTAATTATTTATAAAAATCTTATAATAAATATTAATATTGATGAAGTAAAAATTTATAAATATTAATTTTTTTAATTTATAAAATATTTATAATCCGTTAAATATATAAATTATATATGTTTATAAGAAAATTTATTGATAACTTATTTACGTTAAACATAAATAAAATATATTAAATAAATTATAAATATCTCAATTTAAAAAGTGATCTTATTTGTATACTAGAAAAAGTGGATATGCATGTATGAATGAGGATCACCCCAGCATGATAATGGAATTGAAACATAGATAATATCGAAAACGATTGCTCAAAAAATCAAATCTCACACACAACAAAGTTTCATTTAACTAACTAACTTAAGAAAGAGAAAGAAGGTGAGTTCATCCAACTTTGATTTATAAAAACTCCAAAATATATTTTTATGGAAGCAACAGGGTTGAAAATCATATAAATGATCAATATATATTCTCAAATACTTTATCACTCATTAAACACCATAATTTTTAATATTATTTTATTTAAAAAAAGTGTTATTTTATAAAAAAATTATTAAATATATATTTTTAAGAATGGTTGTTAGATATTGGAAGTAAATCCTAGGCTGAAATCTTTATGACGGTTTTGTGATGGTGACTATTGCATCTTCTTCTCTTTTTAGGTGGCTACTGTCCTCTTTGATCTTTGTAAATGGTAAATGTCTCTATCCATCCCAATCATTCCTGCAATCATAACTTCCTGGTGTAAGAGACGTGTATTCAATTAAGAGTGTCAATTTTTTTTGTATTTCTTTAATATGTATATTTATAATTTAAATTATTATTTTTAATATTATAATTTATTTTATTTTATTTATAATTTTCTTAAAATAATTAAATAAATAAAAAATATATAAAAAATTGAATCAAGGATTAATTTAAAATAAAATAAATATAAAAAATATTTAATAAAAGATATATTTTGTTAATTTTTTAATTCAATTTAAATATATAATAATAAATACTAAATTAAAATCTAATAAATTTAAAGAAGAGATAATAAATTTTAAAAATAAATTAAATATTATTTATAAAATAATTACATGTTATAAAAATCATAATTATAAAAATCAATATTTTATTTAATTTAAAAAATAATAATATAATTTTATAATAACTTAATTACATCTTAAAAATAAATTATTTATAATAATATTTATATATTATAATTAATGAATTTATTTATCAAAATAATTACATTTATTTTTATTATTTAATAGTAATATATAAAAATATAATTTTTTTATTATATATATAATAATAATAACAAAAAAATCTTATATTTAAAACAAGTTTTTACTAATAAAAATCATTATCTAAAACATAACTATCTTATAACTTCTTAAAAAAAATTAATTAGAAAGATGAGTTTCTTATTTATTATATTCTTTTAAAAAACATAAAATATTTATATTTAATAATTTATTAAAAATAATTTTTTAATAGAAGAAATAATTAATATAATTAAAAAAATATATCTAAAATTTTTTACTAATCGATTTTCAAATTTTGTTAAATAAGTTGTTCTTATTTATTCACAATATTATTATTTTAAATTTTTCTTATATTTTTTAATTATGTACATCAATCATATATATATATATATATATATATCATTTATATCATGCTTTATATTAATTTCGGTATTCTAGGTATAATATATGTACACTTAGAAATATAATCAACCATTCGATTCAACTGAATAATGAAGTGTGAGGTTTATCGTAGTACCTCAAGGCATGAGTCAAATTTCTAAATTTTATAATTTTTCTATCATTTAAGTAATTTTAAATTCACATAATAACATATTATGTTAATAGTTATCTAAGTTTTTTCTTCATTATATAATGTAAATCATAATTATTTTTTTTTTCATTTATAGGTGATCATATACATAGTCCACATAAACATAATAAAATCATATTAATTAATCAAATATTAATCCAATAATTATTACTATAATAAATTAATTAAAAAATAATAATTTTGGACTGAAAATAAAAAAAATCAAGTTAAGATAAGAAATAGAAATTTTTTTATTTTTTTAATATTTTAAAATTTGTTAAATGGATTAGAAATTTATTGAAAGGATTTTTTTTGTCTATTAAGGACATTGGGTTCAATTTACTTTGTTTTTTCAAATTTTTTCGTGATTTTAAGGTTGTTTAATTCTTCATAATTTTAAATATAAAATAATATATACAATATTATAAATTGAATATTAGAATTAAAGAATGAACTTCTCTTATTTTAAAAACGGATAATAATAAAAAAAAAGAAGAAAGATCAAAAGACTCTAATATCTAATTCTTCTTAAATCAAGAAAATAATTATTTATAAAGATAATAAATATTTGAACAATAATAACATAATTGAAAATTTAAATTTTAAAAAAATTACCTTAAATTAAAAAAGAAAAAGAGTGAAAAGAAGAAATTAAAAAAAAATATTTATTATTTAAAATGATAAAAAACAAAAATTTAAACTTAATAATATTTAAAAATAATTGGAAGAAATAATTTGTAAGAAAATTAAAAAAAAAAAAAAAGCATGAATGAGATATTTATAAATTTAGTTTAAAATATTGCCATGAAACATAATTTAAGTGAATTATATAATATTTTTATTAAATTTTAGTAAATAAATATCCCATATACCATATACATAGTGAAAACGAGAGAACTCAAACTTTGTATGAGTTTAATGTGTGAACAGAAATGAAATATATGAGAAAGATTAATATAACATAATTTGATGTAAATGATTTTAGTACAAGATGGAGAACATAAAAAGCTCTACTACTAAAGGTAGTTTTTATTTTTGGTCAGCTTAATTATTTTGCAGGTAAATTGCAGAGTAAAAAAAGAAGAAAGCAAGTAAAACAGTCACACCAACTACAACAACCCTCCTGAGAAAACTTTGATGCAAAGTTCTTGTTTATGTTTTTCTAGTCAATAGTATTGTAACATTGATGAACTTAGTTTTCTCCTTGGACATACTATCAGCCAAGATTTGTTGGTAGCGGCTGAAAACCTCTTCAATGATGTCTTTACCAAAGTGGCTAACCAGCATAGGTTCTGCCACAGCCCTCATGCACTGTGCCACATTGTATCCACCATCACCAACTGATTCAGACCTTTCAGATTCAAAATCAAGAGCATTCCAATCATCAAAAGTGTTCCAGTTCACTTCTGACACTTCTACACGATTGATACAAAAAGATCCTTCTTTAAGAACTTCCAACTTCACTTCAGATGGGGATGGAGTGTATTGAGGGATGTTAAAGCTATCTACTTGCTCTTCCTTTATGATTCCCTGCAGCAAACAGTGAAAAGAGTTTTACATTCATGTACCTTCCCAAGTTTTTTTTGTATAATTTGTGTAATCAGGTAATCACATAGTAAAACAATTTTTAATGTTTCAACTAGCAATTAGAGATCATTTATAGAAAAAATGTTTATATTCCTGAATCTTTTTAAATTTATTTGTTATCTTAATATTTTTTAAATGTTTAGTTAATTTTTCAGAAAACCCTACCTCCAATACCATATCATTTAGGGCAGTAGCCATAAGCTGCCAAATGTAGCAACCATCCTTGCTACACGGATCGTTGCTTCTTCTTCCCAAAAATGTCAGCACCATTCGACCTCCTTCAACTAGTTCTTCTGCTCGACACTTGAGAAAAAAACAAAAATCTCTTTGAAACTGATCATAGTAAGCTGTCACGACATTTGATGGGCTTGTTCTGTGTAAATAAATGTTTCCCTTGTTGTTCTCTACACCCTCAGGAACCTAATATTATCACCAATACATCATTATTATTTATATCTCATATATTATTATATTAACCGTTCTTACAGAATACAAATCTGAGTACTTCTAACAAAAATATTCTATCAGCATGTATGCATGTACCTTAGATAGCCATTGAAGGCTGTAAGAGGAATGGACAAAATGCAAACTTTGGTTTGGGAAAACCCTGCCATAGAAAGAACCGGGAACCCCAGAGAAGTAGCATGGACCAACCCTACCTTCCATTTCATCACACAATTTCTGTTTGAAGGTGTCAATGGACTTGAAGATATTGTTGAAGTCATTCCCAGGGAGATCATTCAGAAACACCTTGTATTCTGGAGATTTATGGTTCATCTCTTTACAAAGCTTCTCCACCGTTTTGATGAGTTCAGACACAACAAACAAAGTGTTTGGTCCAGATGAGCAACCCAAATCTGCAATTCCCAAACTTCTCGGGAGTGTACTGCAATAGAGGCTTGTTATGGCTTCCTCTCGTATTGGCCTTGTCAAACAAATTACCTTATGCTGTATAGCAACCAATGACATAATAATATCGCATTCAACATCTCTAATAGTTAGACATTATTTCTCAGAATATGTAGTAAAAGGTGAGAAAAACTTTTTGAGAGGGGTAAAAAGAAGAAAATATGATGCAACATTTTACGTTGCATGTAAGTATACCTGAACAAAGGAGTTGTTTGCATAGCTTGCATCTCCAACGCCCCCGTTCATGTGCAGTACCTGTGTTACGTCCATTCTTTGTCTCTGATATTTTTCACTACTTTGGGTCTTATGCTTTATTTTTTGCTTCTGTGATGTGCTTGAAGTTCATATCACAGCCATATATATAGATGAGAAAACTCCTTTTTTTCTGAACAAAAAAAAATTAATTCTTTTCTTACTATAACTTAAAAAAGTGACATTTTTATTTCTTGGTTATCGTAAAATCTCATCTGAAGTTATGACTCAAAAATTGGGGCTTTTTCCTAAAGTTGTCGGTCTTGGATAAGAATATACAAATATAGTAAGGAACCCAGATAAAGAGAGTCACGAAGCATAATGGAAATGATTAAGGATTCAAGTTTGAGTGTGATTTCATTTTATTTTATATTTAAAAAGTATGAATGGGGTGGGTTGAGAAAAATGTTACCAACTTTTTCTTTTACGTAAATTATTTGTTACAGATTGAAATTCATTGGAAATTGAAACATTTTGTAAGGCACATTTCATATTTAATGATATTCATTTATTGTTTTTATAATATTTACAGTTAGTGTCTGTTTGGATAGACGATGAAAATATAGAAAAAAAAAGATATGCGTGAAAAGTTCAAAATTTAAAAATGAAAAAGCACGAATTTCGAAATAAAATGAAGTAGATTTTGTTTCTTCGCACATACAGCGAAGAAAGGCGAGAAAGTTGAATTTCTTCCTTTAATAATCCTCTAAAATTATGTAATATTAAAATTAACATATTTTATATATTATTATAATAATAAATAATTAATATAATATTAAAATAATATATTAATAATAATATATATTAAATAAAATTATTAATAATTTTTTATTTCTATTTTAATATAAATAATTAAATTTTTTATTAATAATATTAAAATAATATATATTTTCTTATTTTT